>BQNB010006083.1:51533-99123 GCA_026074375.1 Tanacetum coccineum | reverse complement strand
CCTAGGAAATAAGTCAAAAACTTTAAAAAGCTAAAACAACTTCCTTATTGGGCCGAGACACTTATAAGCGCAATAAGCACTTCCCGGGCTTATTAATAAGCCAAAAGTTTCAATAAGCATATTGACACAACTTTATTATATAAAAACAATCACAATCACTTAACTACATTTTCTCGGTTTCCTTTTTATTATTTTCAAAGAAAGCTTAAACCTTTTTAGGGTTTATATAAACTTTAAACCTTGATTTTTATAAAAAGATTGTACATCCTTTACTTATGCATTAAAAGGTTAACAAAAGTACAAGTCTTTTTAAGAAAAGATTAATTACTAAGAAGAAAGTTTAAAGAAGAGATTAATGACCAAGATAACAGCCCAAATGTTGTTTAAATACCCCAAATGGGTATATGAATCAAACCAATATACACCTTAGCTTCAAGAATCTTGATTAAGAGGAAAAATGTAGATGTTTGTGTGTTGTGGCTTGCGTCAAACGAACACAAGAGGGGAGGGAGAAGGAAAAATATTTCTTGTGTGTGTTTTCTTGTGAGAGAGTTAAGTTTAATGCAAATGAGGATGAATGCACCTAGACATTAAGATGTATGCACACTAAGGAATCCTAGGAGAATATAATATGAAGGGAACACACTCGCAAGATTATTAGAGACATAAGCTTAGGGGTGTGTGTGCGCATAGCAGCGACGTTAGCAAGATGGGGAAAGGGAAAGGTACACGAAATTTGATCTCAATTATATTATAGGAACAAGCAAGTTGCGTGATAAATTTGAATTTCTAGGTATTATCCATGCACACAAATATCTACTATTGATATTTAAGGTATAGCGCAAAGAACTGAAAACTCTCACTTGAAAGGATTCAAGCAAGTAGAACTAAGCTAAACTATGATCAAAACCTAACTATTCCCCACGCAACGGCGCCAAAAACTTGTTGCGGTTGTCGTAAGGGACTTCTACAAGAAGTTTTACAACTCCCTAGGCAGAGTACCTAACCATTGTAGTAGTAGTATAGGCAAGACTCGGGGGTTGTTATCGTTCTCTAGGGGAATAGGTTGGGAAGGCTTGATCACGGTCTAACAGAATTCTAGGGGTTGAGAGAAGATTATTTTTGTATTTTTATATTTATAAGAAAGCAGTAAAATCATATGTTTGAGAGGTTTGGTTGGTTTTAGCTATTAAACTAAATAATAAACTACGCTAATGGTGATAACAATATAATAAAAAGATTGTATTCATTTAATCATGTATTACTCCCTAGATTGCTTCTCCTAGTGTTGTTGCTTTGTCACACTTGTGATGATCTATGTAATTATTTCCTAAGTCATGAACAGATTACACGAACCCGCCGTCTATTTAATATTCCGTTGAGGCAAAACACAAAGTAAGGTAGTATGAAGACTATTACCCGGCCCCCAAGAGTATATTAAATGCATTTGAAATATATTAAAAGTGGATCAACCATATAAGGGGCAAGGTAGTATGAAGACTGTTACCCGATGGTATCCTTTCTACACAATCATGTTTCCCTAGACATATCAACAGCGATACAGACAAAAGCTGGTTTTCTAAAGCCTAACATGCATATTCATCACAAGAAGCAACACCACTAAGATCTACATTCTAGGTTTCATACAATCATAAATGAATACAATAAGGGGTTTAGCCAAGCATGTTAAAGATAAAGCAAGAACAATAAAGAATCAAACAACAAGACATATTGAATGATTAAGATAGTCTTACTTGATTAAAACATGAATTGAAGGAGGTACAATAGGGTTTTGAAGCCCTAAAATCATCCTAATAAGCTGCCAAACGAACTAGGGTTTGTCCCCCTTTTTTACTCTAAAGTTACACACCTAAAACCTTAATTTTGAGTCTATATTTATAAGAATATCGCTGTGACGGCGTCGCGTTTTAATCGTGACGCCGTCATAAAGTAGAATCTTCTAGATCCGAGTTGAGTCGGTGCGGGCTAACGCCGTCAAGAGATCTTGTGACGCCGTCACTAGATGAATTATGACGGCGTCGTGTATAAATGGTGACTCCGTCTCCAGCCGCTGAGTCTTTAAATCTTGAGAGTCTTGGTGTTGGTTTGTAATCTTGTTCGTTTCTTCTCCAAATGAGCCCAAGTTACGTGTATTTCCTTCAAATGCCTTCCAAATACTAAATACCTGAAAAGGAACGATTAAGTACCTATTTTGGGCATAAATGCACGATTTAGGGGGTTAAATGACCCCGAAAAAGTGTATAAAATGACACCTCATCAAATACCCCTACACTTAGGATTTGCTTATCCTCAAGCAAATAGGCTTTTTTACCTAGACAATAGCAGTATTAGGGTCATTTAACCTACTCTTTCAAAGTATTTTACAACACAACCTTCTAGACCTCGTAATTAAAAGCACGGAAAGTATATACTAGCACCTCACATAAGTGTTTGGGATTCTCTCTTTCACTCGGTTGTATAATTAATTATAACATAATGGGGAAACGGAAAATCAACACTCATTACCTGCATAGCATATAAATTACCATAGGTTTGGTAAAGGATCAAACCTCCACCACTAGGCGCAAGCATTATTCATTACTATCTAAGAGGTCTTTTTAAAGGGTTGTGGGGTGTAGGTGTAAGATAACATATAATGGAAACGGAAACGGATGGGATACATTTGGGTGGCTTTGGGTGAATTTGGACTGGAAGGGTTAGCTAATTATTTATACGAATACACGCTGGTTTGGTTGCTAAGCCAAGACTCGGACGAAGCAATTAAGTACCTATTTTGGGCATAAATGCACGATTTAGGGGGTTAAATAACCCTGAAAAAGTGTATAAAATGACACATCATCAAATACCCCTACACTTGGGATTTGCTTGTCCTTAAGCAAATAAGCTTTTCTACCTAGACAATAACAATATGAGGGTCATTTTACCTACTCTTAAAAAGTATTTTACAACACCTTAGATACAAGGAAAAGGCATAACCTTCTAGACCCTCGTAATTAAAAACATGAAAGCATACCTAGCACCTCACATAAGTGTTTGGATTATCTTCTTTCTCTCAAGGTGTATAATAATTATAACATAAGGTGGAAATGGAAAATCCATCATTACCTTCATAGCATATAAATTACCATAGGCTTGGTAAAGGATTAAACCTCCACCGCTGGGCGCAAGCATTATTCATTACTATCTAAGAGGTTCTTTCAAAGGGTTGTGGGGTATAGGTGTAAGATAACACATAATGGAAACAAAAATGGATGGGATACATTTGGGTAGCTTTGGGTGAATTTGGAGTGGAAGGGTTAGCTAATTATTTACATGAATACACGCTGGTTTGGTTGCTAAGCCAAGACTCGGACGAAGATATACAAACTCTACACAACTCTACATCAATCTCTTTTTTTTTTCTTTTTTTTTAATAACATAATACATCTTAACTTGAGGTTTATAACACGTACCCCTACACTTGAGCTTTTACATGCTCGATATTTAAAATCTAACTAATGACCTAATTTGAGGTGGATCAAAATAACATGGAGATCATCTAGAAAATGTATAGGGGTATTGACTTAAATTTTTCTACCCCATAGTCTTCCACAAAATTAAATACCTACCATGATTTTATCTTCCCAAAATTGTATTTACAAGGATAAGGGCTTAGCAACCGTGTACTCAAATAATTAACTTGGGTTAACACAATAATGTACTAAAAATGAGTACATACAAGGTAGGCTAAGGCGATTTGGGTGTAACGATTGGTTTAAAGGTGACAATGCTCTTCATTAATAGTCCGGCTTAACCAGAAAATTATGAGAACCATGAAAAAGGATAGGCTCAGAGGGTTATACTCGGGGTATCCTGCACTAAAATTGAGTGCATGGCAAGGGTGTGGGATAGTTATATGATCGATGTGATCATCATAACAATTACAGGTTTAAAACATGGGTTAATCCTAATGCCTTATCGAATCAGATATCCTAATACTACGCACTAATGCTGTCCTCGAGATGCATCACAAAAACAAGTTCTAGAATTTAATATACTACCGGTACACTCATATAGTTTAATACTGATCTCAATGCTCTAGAAAAGGCGACAAAGACCACACGTACACATCCGTAATGATGGAATAAATACATATAACTGCACACTCTTTAACTCGAGAAAGCTAAAGGTATAAACTATCTTGGGTATCAATAATGGATACCCGAATTCCTAAAGATCTAAAGGCGAACCTCACTTTTTTAGGATGGAATTCAGAGGTATTTTGTTGCTAGTCATATACATCCTATCTATGAGACACAATAATACTCGGTTTTTGTCGGTATGTGTCATAAAAAAATTTAAATTTTGTCCAAAATACCGCTTATATGCTAAAATTTCGATAGTATTACCCATCATTTTATAAAGGACAAAGCAAATGGCAAAAAAAGAATAGCTTCTGAAAGCTTAATTTCCCCCCCCCCCCCCCTTACACTTAAGTTGAACATTGTCCCCAATGTTCTATAGAAGTACTTGTAAAAATGAATTAAAGGGAAAAGAAACTAGTACTCCCCTAGTTTGCTTAATAATGGAGAAGAAACATGTGGTAACTGGTTAAATCGTCCTCCAAGAATCGTCCACTGAAAATTCCTAAGAACTTCCAAGCTTCTTCTCATCAAATATAACCTGCAATCAAAGACAAAGACAACTATACCAAGCATAAAATGTGCGATATAATAATATACAATGTGAAATTAGGGTTGACTCTATAAAGCAGTAAAAATAGGATGAGAGGATTGTTAAACTCATGGTTTTGTAAGTTTATAAAAGAATAGTACATATTTTAAATGTTATGCAAGTTTTATTTTCAAAAATAATTAAAAACTTTAAGTTTTCTAGACCTGAGCATTTGACGCCGTCGGGAATATCCTGATGGGGTCCGTCACAGAGTCGTGGTGACAGGCGACCCGCATGAAATACGTGTACAACAACCGTCCTCCACGTTCTGTGAAAACAAAATTTTTGTTTTTGATGAAAAATTTCATGCACTTGATTCCATAAGTTAATTCCTGTACAAATAGTTGCATAAAACTTGAGATTTGACAATTTACTCATATGACTCGAAACTGACGCGAATTAATCTAAACATTTTATTTAACATGCTTGAATTTGGTTCAAAAACCGAATAAATTCCCCTGCACTTATTATTTGCAAAATACCTTTGATTGAAATTAAGACGAGGTTAAAAATAAAACAAAGCATGATTACAAACTGATTCAAACATAATAAACAAACAATAAAGAATCAAAACACACAAGACATTAATTAATCTAATTCATAATAAACTTAAACAAATATTCAGAACAAGAGTTAACGTATTCAAACCCTAAAAACTATTACAAACCATAATTGTTCAAATGACAAAGGATAAAAATAAAAAAAATGAAATAAAACAAGAGTGATCAAGAAGAGCCATCCTAAGAAGGGTAGGGGCCGTATGTGTAGCCTAGAGGCATGTGTCCCTGATAGCTGATGTGCGGTCGTCGTAGGACTTCTACACGAGAAGTTTTATAACTCCCTAGGAAGTGCAGCTAATAGTCGTAGTGTAGTATAGGGCAAGAACACAGTGGTTGTTTAGCGATCACAATACTTCAAGGAATAGGTTGGGAAGGCTTGATCACGGTCTAACAAAATTCTAAGGGTTGAGAGAAGATTATTTTTGTATTTTTATGTTTTATGGAAAGCAAGTAAATCATATAATTGGAGAGAAGTTTGGTTTTAGCTGTTAAACTAAATATTAACTAAACTACTGGTGATAACAATAAGATAAAAGACTGTGTTTATTTAATCATGTATTACTCCCTAGATTGCTTCTCCTAGTGTTGTTGCCTTGTCACACTTGTGATGATCTGTGTAACTATTTCCTAAAGCATGACCGAATTACACGAACTCGCCGTCTACTTAGTTTGCCACTAGAGCAACGCACAAGCAAGGTAGTATGAAGACTATTACACGGCCCCTAGGAGTACACTAAGTGCATGTAAAATATATTAAGAGTGGATCAACCATATTAGGGGGCAAGGTAGTATGAAGACTATTACCCAATGGTATCCTTTCTACACAATCACGTTTCCCTAGACATATCAACAGCGATGTAGAAAAAAGCTAGTTTTCTAAGACCTAACGTGCACATCCATCATAAGAAGCAACACCACTAAGATATACATTCTAGGTTTCATATAATCATAAATAAACATAATAGGAGGTTTAGCCAAGCATGTTAAAGATAAAGCAAGAATAATAAATCAAATAACACATAGACATATTGAATGATTAAGTAAACCTTACTTGATTAAAACATGAATTGGTAAAGGTTCAATAGGGTTTTTAGGCCCTAAAATCATCTCCTACATCTGCTAAACGAACTAGGGTTTGTACCCTCTTTTTATTCTAAAATTACACACTCAAAACCTTAAATTCGGGTATATATAGGAAAAACGTTGTGACGGCGTCACATTTTAATCGTGATGCCGTAATGAAAGAGAATATTGTAGATAATGGGTTGGGTCATATGCTCTGACACCGTCGTGGAATCTTGTGACGTCGTCTTGATCTTCGTGGTGACGGCGTCACGTTATATCTGTGACGTCGTCTCCAGTCACTATAGAGAAATTCTTGATCAATGTTGGTGTAGGTCCGTAGTCTTGTCGGTTTCTTCTCCAAATAAGCCCAAGTCACGTGTAATTCTTCCAAATGCCTTCCAAATGAGAAATACCTGAAAAGAAATGATTAAGTACCTATTTTGGGCATAAATGCATGATTTAGGGTTTAAAACGGAACCCTAAAAAAGGTGTATAAAAATGACACTACTCAATTCATATACCCCCTACACTTGGGATTGTGCTTGTCCTGGATCAATCAATGGGCTTATCTACCTAGGACAATAACAATATGAAGGGTCCATTTTACCTCTCTTTACAATATTCTAAACAACACAACCTTCTATACCTCATATTTAAAAGCACGAAAGTATATACAAGCACCGCTCACATAAGTGTTTAGATTCACTCTTTCACTCGGGTGTATAATGAATTATAACATATGGGGAAACGGAAAATCACATGCATTACCTATCATAGCATATAAATTACCATAGGCTTGCTAAAAGGATTAAATCGTCCATCGCTAGGTGCAAGTATTATTCCATTACTATCTAAGAGGTCTCTTATAAAGGGTTATTGGGGTGTAGGTGAAAGATAACAAATAATGGAAAACAGAAACAGTAGATATATTGGGTGGTGACTTTGGGTGAATTTAGGGTGGAAGGGTTAGCTAATTACTTACACGAATACACTTTGGTTTGGTTTGCTAAGACCAAGGACCGGACGAAGATCTACAAAACTTACATTGGTAAAGACTTCTCAAATCCGTTTATGGTTGACAATTTACCAAAAATTGTAGGGTTCTCAACTCACCTTGCTTCATGGTTAAGAGTTGGCTAGTCCATGATCAAACAGTTCATGGTAAAGACTAATCAAATCTGTTGATAGCTGATAGTTTGCTAAAAACTATATGGTTTATCAATGCACCATGTTATGGCAATGAAGCATTGGCTAGTCCAAAAGCAAACGGTATTTGGTAAAGACAAATCAATTCCGTTGATGGTTGACAGTTTACCAAAAACTGTATGGTAATTAACTCACCATGTTTTTAAAATGAAGAGTTAACTATCCCAGAGCAAACGGCTACTGGTAAAGGAACATCAAATCCGTTTATGGCTGGTAGTTTGCCAAAAACTACAAAGCCAACTTAGTTGGATTGTTGCTGAAAAGATGTTGCTGTGTTGCTGAGAAGACAAAGTTGCTGCTGAAGAAGGATAGAGTTTAAAAGATCAAGAAATAATAAAAGTGTTTGGATACATCCTCTATGCGTTAAAGAAGTTAAAGAAACATGAAGTTAAAAGAGTTCAACATTCATGTTTAAGGGAGGATTGTTGGGAATTACGTTTTCCTAACTTAGTACCGACAGTACAAATAGTTAGTACTGATAGTTATAGTTAGTACTGACAGTACAAAATGTTAAGTACTGATCAGTTAGTTAGTACCGATAGTAGAAAATAGTTAGTACCGTTTAAGAGATATGTATGAGATATTTTAGGAAAAGATATGTACGCGTTTTGTAAGCCTGTTAGGGTTTATCCTTGGTCTATAAAAGGATCCCTCTTGGCATAGTTAGATATACGATCTCAAGATATCTCATAGCAAAATCATATCTCAATAGTTAGTAATCTGTAATCATTCAAAGCAGATTAATAGAAGTTATTATTTAGTTCTTCATTGTTTTTCTTAGTACTTGTGTTAAGATTCCGCATTAACATATAGTATTCATAATCAGTGTTTCTACATAGTCAACTGTATTTATACATTTTGGCTATCATCCTTAATAGGCTGCAGAGATCTATTCCTAAGGGACTCACAAATAGGGCTAGTATAGCTTATTTGTATTTTTTCTCGAATTTTTGTGTTAAGTCCATTAACTTGTATTAACCAAAGTTTGTACCATTTTAAATACTATTTTTTTATATTGTCATTTACATTTCTGTCTTTAAATTACTTGTCATTTAATTTTATGCAATTTACTGTTTTCCTTTAAATTATTGTCATTTAAGCTTATTGTCTTTAAATACTGTTTTGTAAGCCTTTACATAAGCTTTTGAGTCATTCAAAGTTAATATAAAAGCTTATTTCATTTTCTGTCAAAAAATCAAAAAATCAAAAAAAAATCATCACAAAATCTGTCAAGCAAAGGAGCAAGGTTTATACTGGATGGCCTTGGGTTAGTGCTTCATGGGAAGCTTTAGGAAAGGTTATTAAGCTTTTTGATAGCTAATTATCATTGCCATAAGCTAAGGACCTCTTGTAAGCTCTCTTTTCAATTTTTGCATTTTTACTGTAGCTAAGCTTATTTTTTGCTCATTACTTGCTTATCTTGCTTTTTATTGTTATTTGTTGCTTATTTGCCTTAATTTATTGTTTTCGTGACCTTGTTTTAGTTTTTACCTTAAACTGCCAAATTTGCCTTTTGTCTGGTTATGCTTATTTGCTTATGCCAAGTGCTTATATTTATGTTTTCATTGCTTCTTAGTGCTTATTATTGATTACTTGTTAACTGTTTTCATTAACTTGTATTTAAATCTTTGTTTATCAGTCTTAAAATTGGTTTTCAAAAAGTTAAAAGGGTGTTTGGGTCAAGGGTAAAAAGTGGGTCAAAACAGGATAAAATCCATTTGGGTCACTTGGTCATCTTTGGCAAGCATTTTTAAGTTGTTTTTGATCTGTTTTTAAAAGTGTTTAGGTTTAAAAGTTGTTTTTTTTAGTTTTTCTAAAAGGCTCTTTGAAACTGTTGTGACAAACAGTTTCATAAGTCTTATTTGATTAGTTCTTTTTAAACCATCCTTTAAGAGTCATTTTTGTGTTGTTTTCAAGTGTATAATGCAGTAGTTAAAAGTCCATTAGGTTTACTTGTGTTTTGTTATTTTCTTTCAAAAAAAAATTTGTTAAGTCAGTTTTAAGTTTCAAAAGCCTTTTTCACATTCCAATATCAGATACTTTAAATTGTTTTTAACTTTTATATTTTTGAGCATAAGCTCATTAGGGGTTAGTCTCCATCTGTTTTAACTTGTTTTTTAATTTGGAGTTTATTTTCTTGTTTATCTTTAGGCCTGCTTATGCCAGTCTGTCTTTTAGAAAAAACCAAAAAAATAGCAATCTTTGTGTCCTACACTTTTCATAAGCTCTTTTAGTAGCTCATTTGATTTTCAAACTTTATTTTCTTTGCTGTTTTAGAAAGCCCCTTGGCCAATCTTTAAGCTAGTATAAGCCCCATTCCCATAAGGATCCTCTAAGGGCTTAAAAATTAAGCCCAAAAAGTGCCCCCTTAGGCTGTTGATTGACAGTTTTTGTCTTTTAGCTTATTTGCTCTTTTTGAACTTATGGCTTATTGCATTTGCTTATTTTGTGTTTAAATTCGCTTATTAGTTCAGTTGTAATCTCTTTTAGCTAATTAACTTTAGGTTAGAGCTTAATTGAGCTTATTTGTATTTTAGTTAAAAAAATTAAGTATTTAAGCCTTTTAGAGATTCTGTCCTTTTTTATTATTGTCTGTTTAATTTCCTTAGCTTATTATTGTGCAAAGTGCTTATTAGGTGTAGTTGATTAACTGTTTTTGCCTATCTTTCTTTTTCACCAGCTTATTTGTGTTTAAAAACTTTCTAAAGCTTAATGTACAAGTCAATAATGCAAGAAAGTCAAACTAGGTCATTTTACCTCCAAATTCATTCTAGTTTCTTACTACCACTTTAACACAAGGTACAAGAACTTAATGAATGACTTATAAACCTTAAACCTAAACCCTAATTCGTCTTAAAACCCTAATTTAAAACCCTAAACCCTAAAACCCTAATTTTACTTTAAACCTAAAACTAAATCCTAAACCTTAAAACTAAGCCCTAAAGCTTAATCCTAAAACCTAAACCTTAATCCTAACACTAATCCTAAACCCTAAACTATCCTAAACCCTAACCCTAATATGAATTAAAACCTTAAAACCCTAACCCGAAATCAAACCAACCCGTCACCCCTTTTTCTTTCATTTTGACCCATTTTAAACCTAATCTAGCACCCTAGCACCTTAAGAACCTATATGACATCACCACCATGTCACCAAGCAGCCTACCAAGCACCTCCATAACCTCCTTGTAAGCTACTTGTAAACAAACACCTCCTTGTCATCCTTGTGGTTACTCCTCTAACACCCACACCTTGCTTAGCTATTTTTCTAGCTCTTCCTAATCACCCTATAGCCTTCATAAGTCACCACTCTACCCACACCTTGGCCACTACTCCAAGAAACTTGGGCACCAAGTTGGTTTCACCCCTATATAAGCCAAAACATACACACCTTTTCATTTCATCCTTTAAACTCAAACACGACACTCAAATGGAGTTCTAGCCATTCTTTAGCAGTAGTAGAAGATCAAGAGAAGCCCCAAGATCATAATAGAAGCCAAAAAATCAAGAGAAAGAAGCTTTGAAGTCGTTTCTAGGCATACGAACCCAAAAACCCCATTTCGACCCATTTAGCTCAAGTAAGCTTATAATCTTGTTCAATAAACTCATAATCTATTTTATAATATTCATAATACTCTTAATATCATATATAAACTCTTGTTTGAAGCCTTGAATCCTCAAACCCATGTGTTTTTGGTTAAAACCCTAAAAATGACCCGTTTTGATTTTCTAGCTAACGAATCCTTTTTCTAAAATTTTGTTATGTTAGAACATCTTATTTGAGCTTATTCTAATAAGCTATAACCTGCAAATATCATTTGGAATCCTAAAATAAGCTTGCATGACTTTTTGGACTTGATTTCTAAATTATTTCCATGCAAGGGGTATATATCGTAACTTTCTAAAATTTATAACTAGAGGGGATGAAAATGTCATTATTCCAAAGTTATAACTATAAGGACCTATCTTTCCAAGTTCTAAAGTTAAAGGTTTAATATTTATAAACTTATTATATAAAGGACTAAACTTGTAAAAGTTTATAAACCAAGGGTATATATTGCCATTTTTGTATTCTTAAAAATATAAAATATAATATTTTTATATAAATTATAAAAATATATTTAAATATTTTTATATAAATTATAAAAATATATATTAATATTATAAAACTCGATTTTATTAAAACCCGATACATTTATCGCTATTAATCATCGATCGACGCATTATAAAACAATTACGTTATATATTTAACGTAATTTATCATCGACTAACTTTTGAAGAAACTTAAAACTATAACGTATCACATTACTATGGAGCTTCATATAAGGGGTTTCATTTGGGTATACGTTTTGACGAGTTTGCTGGATTTACGATATAAAGTGTCCTAGCTCCTCAAAGACGTACAAACATGACCTCGTGAATTATATGCACCGAACATGATTACAATATTTCCAGAAATTAAAAAATCAAATGTAAAACTTCATGAAGTTTTTGAAAGAATAAACAATCAAACTAAGAACCCCACCTTTTTGACCTATTACCAACCAGGTTGCCGTGACAGGGCCGATACTTTCATTTGATATACTTTTGCATCAATCATATTTTCCCTTTAAGTGAAGTTTCATAGCCTCCCAATTTTAAATCTTTAAAATATTTCGAAAACCCGCGTGGGGGATACATGCTATAAACCAAGTAAAACAGTAATTTTTCAATTGTATGCTATCCTGATGCATCAATTCCCTTAAGTCCCTACTTTTGCCATTAAGACCCCACTATCATGAACCGTTAATTACTCTTTGGAGTAAGCGCGAATGCTGTGAATAGATCTATTTGGGACTGAACTCCCCCGTTGGTATACTTGTACTTTTGGTAACCAAACGCACTTCATTTGAATAAACTATGCGGGTGTTTGGCAAAGGCACCCATTGGGGTAACTACTTGTGATTATTGATTATCTCAAGGCTTCGGTGTCATGAGCTTAGGGCAATAATACGTTTTCTATGATAATTGTATCTACATTGCAATTATTACTATTATGGGTGTATAACAATGTAACCCACTTTATAGACATAGTATTCAAACTATTTATCATAAACCTATGAATTTCACTCAACCATTGTGTTGATCTTTTTAGCATGTTTATCTCAGGTAATTGAGCAACTTATGGCATGGAGTGGCACAGACTTGAAGATGGCTAAACTGTTATCATTCAAACTTTATGTTTCTAGATTTTGGGACCTCTCTTTTTATAAAACTCTAATGAATAAATGAATGGTAACTAAATTTTCCAAAAATGTCTCTTTACGCACTGTTGTACTATGAAGTAATACCCCAGATTATATTCCGCTGCTATATTTGTCAAAATGGGGGTGTTAAAATTCTGGACTACTCAAAGTCGAAGGAGGAACATGAAGTTCATTTGAAAGTTCAGTGTTGAGTCACTAATGAAGGAAAAGCTGTATGCTAAGTTTTTTCAAAGTGTTGAGTTATGGTTGGAGAAGTTCATTCTTGCTACATAGTTAACCCATAATAACTATTCACGTGAACCCAGTAAGAGTAAAGGCAGTAAGGAATTACATGATTATTCTTAGGATTGGAAGTTACTACCACGTGCAACCGATATTTTTTTTAAGATTATTGAACCCCCTTACTTCCCTAACTGAGAGAAATCAGAAGTATGAGTGGAGCATAGAACAAGAAGAGGCTTTTCAAACTTTGAAGAATGATTTGTGTGATACTTCGATAAAGCGAATGTAGTGGGTGATGCTTTGAGTAGAAAGGAGAGAGTGAAATCAAGACGAGTAAGAGGAATGATACTGGTAGCCTAAAGTGAGAAGTTCAAGCAAGAGAACGTACTCGTAGAAAAAGGCCACATGGTTAGATTAAACATATGTGAAAGACAAGGAGACTGAGAGATATTACTCTTATATGGATCGAATTTGGAGTTCTATTGGTAGGAACATGGGTAATGGAAGAGGCCCATATGCATCACGTATACTTGGTACAGTCCGGTGAGTCGGATAATACTACTATAAACCTTGGAATGACATGTATTTGGTAGGCCAACGTAAAGAAAAGATATAGCAACCTATGTAGTCAATTGTCAATTTTGTTAAGAGGAGAAGACAGCAATTCAAAGTGAATTTTTTCGGCTTGCTAGCAACAAGCCTGAGATACTTGAGTGAAAATGATATAGAATCACCATGATTTTTATCACTAAATTTCCCAAGGGTCAAAGTAGTTGAGTATGATGTGATTTGGGAAATGGTCATAGACTGAACCAAGTTAGCTCATTATCTATATGATAACAAGAAGATTTCAAAATGTGAAGTTGGGCAAGGATTTAATTTGCATGAAGCACAAAGCCCTGGAAAGGAATTCTGGAGACTATCAAACACTCAAGATAGGAGATGCTAATTACCTCGATGATTTGACAGACGCTGCAGAAAGTGTTAGAGATGCGATTGGATTTGAGTACTGCTTAGCATCCTCAAGCGGATGGACAAAGTAAACGTATGATTCAGACTTTAGAAGATATAATGAGGGCATGTGTTATCGATTTTGGTGGTAGTTATCATTTGAGCATTCGGTGTGCTCCGTTTGAAGCTTTGTATGGAAGGAAATGTAAGTCGCCTGTTCTATGGGCAGAGATTGAAGAGAGTAGTTTGACTGGACTTGAGTTAGTACTAGGGACGATAGATAAGGTGGTATTGATAAAGGAAAAGCTTAAAGCGGCGAGAGATCGTTAAAAGAGCTATGTTGAATAAAGCGTAAGCCGTTATAGTAGAGGGCTGAGAGATCATGTATTGTTAAAGGTGACGCCTTGGAAGGGCGTAGTGCATTTTGGAAAGAAGGGTAAGTTAGCACCAAGATATGTAGGACCGTTTGAGATCCTTGAAAGGATTGGCCTTGTAGCTTATAGGTTGAGGTTACTTGAGGAGTTAAATAGCTTGCATGACACCTTTCATGTGTCAAATCTAAAGAAGTGTCCGTCGGATGCTAATTTGCATGTGCCATTGGATGAGATAAAGGTCGACAAGACACTTTGTTTTGTCGAGGAAACATGTAGAGATTTATGAAATCGAGAAAAATTAAAGAAGTTAAAACGTAGAAGATAGCGCCTATGAAAGTTTGGAGGGAATTCAAAAATGTGTCCTGATTTATTGGGAACACGAAAGACCAAGTGAATGAGGATTAAGTATCCACAGTTGTTCGTGGACCGAGTTGTTGAGCCTGCTAGTTAAATCTCAGGATGAGATTTTTCCTCAAGGAGGGGATAACTGTGCATCCAGTGATTAATCAGGTTAGTGATAAGCCTTTAGGAATGGCTAAGATTCGGATTGTCTGATTCCCTTGTGTGCTATGTGTTAAAATGTGTGCCTAAGAATCGGTGGTTTGAATATGTCATGATATCATTTTGAGTTGTAATGATCATCTCATTTTGAGTGCATTTGTGTTTGGTGATGAGTAATTCCATATGTTCACCGGTATAGATAATAGTAAAGGTAGGGCGTATTTATTTGCTGTAATGCTAACGTATAATAGTTGGATGATTTTTGTGTTAAAAAGAAGAGCGTTAAATGGATGAAATGTATCATGTTTTGAATGGGGGAAATAAGTGACGTGAGTAAAATTTGGATAGGTATAGTAGACTTTCCAAAATATAGAAAGTGAAATGTGAAATTGAAAAGATAAATTATTTTTATTTTTAGAAAGTTTAGTAAGTAGGCGCGGTTTTTTGCAATTAGGGGTTGGGCCAAATTTCCTTTTATTGTTTCATCAAAGAATAAAATTAAATCAGAGTAGAACCACATCTTCCCCACTTTTTCCTCTCCAACATTAAACCAATGAAGTTCATCAGGAACAACAAAAGAGGATCATGGCATTGAAAAATTCCCGATGAATGTTATTTTTGAAAAAGTCTGATCAAATCAATATCTCATATAAGGATATGTGGGGTAGGTGGATTGGGCCTGAAATATGATCATACCCAAAGAAAAGGGCATTGATCTTGTTAAACATAGAGTGATATGTGTTATTAAAAAAAAAACACCCCTGAGAAAACCACATAACCCTGCCCACTAGCCACACAAAGCTAACTAGTTAAAACCCCAAATTAGACACATTAATATATGAAAACCTAAAATAATATAAGGGAAACCGCCAACCCAAAACCGTGCACCCCCCCCCGCCAACGCCAACACCAATTTCACATTTTCAAATAGTGACCTACGTTCAACGTTGGCATGACGTTAGCACTGGTAGGATATATTCATCGATCAGTGAATACTATTTTTATAGTAAATACTCCAGAATGTTCCGGCAATGTCACATATGACATGCAATGTCACAAAATACATATACATTTTACCTTTGTAACATTGATGTTTAATACAAACATACTTTTTGCGTCCTAATATATTTCATGAATAATCAAATTGCTCTAGACTCTTGTGCACTTTTAGTAAGCAAGGACTGGATCAAAATGTCCTTTATTTAATATCAACCAATCACGAATGAGAAGTCATCGATTATGCGTTAAAATCTCCGTGAGAATGAAACCAATACTTTTTGAGAAGTAACCTGAATGGCTAGGAGGGTTGTGCATTGCATCACAGACTAGGTCCATGATGTCTACTTCAATACCAGAAATCAACGAATGAAATCCGATAGCATATGAGTTGACCCGGTTTCTATCCTAGTTTAGGAAAAACACCCTTTATCTTTTCTTATAAGCCTCTCACTTTTCAACTCCAACTTTTCATTTTGCTTATCATTTGATTCTTCTTCATAATATTTTTGTCACTATGACAGCTTTATCATTATCGTTATTTTTTTTATTCCATTCAAAGCTTTATCACTTAAGTCCTTTTGGCATTCGAAACATGTTGATTTACACCTCAAACTCCATCACCTAGACCTAACTTTCCTAAATTGGAAGGAAGAATCCGGGGTAGATCAATTCTAGTTCTGGAAGATCATAGGAGTATTTTGGGAGTAACTAAATCACACCGTGCAACACAAGCAACATACGCCAAGATAATTCCTTTAGAAAGAATGTTCCGTGAAAACCATGATGAAAATCGTAATCTTATCATGAGATTTTGTTTTAATATCAATCAGAAAAATGAAGAAACAATCACTCTGTCTGATTTTTATAAATGCGGTGACATTTCTTTTTCTTGCATATCTTTTCTAATTTTCTTTTATGTTGGTTTCTTGCTTTTGAAGTACATGATATATACTTTCATTTTTTCAAGTATATGATTTCTCAATTCTCTCATTTTATTTTTCTCTAAAAAATCTCTCTGTTTTTCGTCATTCTCACAAACATCATATGAAGAAGAAAATTTTGATCTTTGAAAGTTTTCAATCATTTTAAAGACACTCCCCCTTCACATATGCAGAGAAACATTTTTAACATAAAGCTAAAAACACAAAAATACGGATATGTTAAGATGAAATGTAAACAATTTACCATTTCCTTAACTTTCTGAAAACTTTTTCAACAAAACATACGGACACTCCCCCTTGAAAAATACCATATTTTCGATAAAACCTTTATGAGGGAGTTCCTCTTTTCACTTCTGAGTCCTTTATTTCTTTAGACACTTTTCACAAAGAGTACATCGATTTGAAGACCTTTTAAAATTGATTTTATCTTGAATGTACCACATTTTAAAATCCGAATCGATTGTAACTCATTAACTTGAGATCATTGACTTTTTAAACAACTTGATTTTAAACTTAAGAACCACATAAAGATTTTTGAAAACGAGAATCAATTACCCTCAAGTTCACAAGAAAACTCCTCTTCTTTCCAAAGATAAATGCACTTATGTGTACACTTTCTTTTCTTTAAAGCACGGGTTGTGCACTGATATGTACACAAGCCAACAAATGAAGTTCGGGTTTCGTACTGAATTATACGAAAGCCATAATAAAAACCAAAAAATCTTTTTGTGTTTTCTATAGAATTTGGTATAAAAGAAAATCTTTTTTTGTCTTTTCTAAAATTTTATATAAAAGAAAATCTTTTTGTCTTTTCTAAATTTTATATAAAAGAAAATCTTTTGTATTTTTCTTAATTTATTATATTAACATAAACATGTTCGTGTAAAGAAGTTATGTTTCACGACTCATCATGCCCAACTTCTCGACCAAAAACATAAATCGAGCTTCAGGCAGAGATTTCGTGAATAAATCCAAAAGTATTTGATAATTAGACCAACGAAATATAACACAATGTACCTTAATTCAACATGACCTTTATAAAATGATACCTCACATCAATGTGTTTATTTGTTCGAGTGTGTTGTACGGATTGCACGAATTGCAATACACTCCTTTAGAATCACAGTAAATCGGTACTCCTGTCATAAGAAGAAGCCATAGTCAGCCAATTGAGTATGCATCCACAAAACTTAAGCACAACAGCCAGAAACAACAACATATTCAGATTATGCTGTAGAAATAGACACGCAATTATGCTTCTTTGACGACCAACACACTAACTTGTCTCCTAAAAAATTAACAACTACTGCCCGATGTAATTTTTCGACCTAGAGTGACATCCTGCATGGTCTGTGTCTGAATAAGCAGATTAAATCAATGCCAACATTCGAATACCAAAGACCTAAATTAATAGTCCCTTTGAGATATCGAAAGATCCTTTAAAAAAAAAAAAAAAAACGGGCTGACACCTGATTTTCAAGTTCGGGTTTTGCCCTGATATCTTAGCGACACATACATGTTTTGCAAACTATATACTGGCCTCACGAAGTAAGGGTACATCAATGATCCAATCATGCTACGATTAATCATTATGATCAATTGGTTTCCACTAAATCAAGTTTGAGTTTTAGCTTACTTCAACTATGGGAGTGGGACCTAAACATTTTCCATTCCAAAATCATTTCAAAATGTCAAGAATGTATTTGGATTGATTTATGAAAATCCTATTTGAAAATTGATTTACTTGAAGCCTGAGAAAGAATTTCATTTTCCCATCCTACTCCATTTCAAAACTTTTTTTAACCAATTAATTTCTTAAAATTTCGTGTAATATTTTAGGATTTATTGAGCCAAATATAATATCAGCAACATATATTTGAATCATCATATATGTTTACCCTTCTTTTTAATGAAAAGAGTAGTATCGATTGAACCTTTTTGTAAACCGATATCGATCAAGAACTTTATAAGAACATCATACCATGCCCGAGGTGCTTGTTTCCATACAGAGTTTTGTCGCGAGCATACACATGATTTGGATACTTTTTGCTGACAAAACCTAGAGGTTGACAAACATACACTTCGTCTTTAAGAATTCCATTCAGAAACACCGTCTTTACATCCATTTGAAAAACCGTCAAATTCTTAGAAGCAGCATATGCAAGAAATAAGCGTATAGCTTCAATTCAAGCAACTAGAGCAAACGTCTCATCATAATCAATCCTTCTGTTGATAGTGCCTAAGCTACATGCCTTCTTTGTTATGAATAAACCAAATTGCTCTCATCAGTCATTCTTAAACCCAGACGATCCATTTGCCCTTCGTCGAGAACTAATCTCCATCTTTTCAAATCTTGTAAATTGATCAAAGCTCATCTAGCATTGCACTGACCCAATCCACATCTTTTAAATCTATCAACCACGTAGTAAGCTCACTACACTTAGCAAACATGCAAACAAACATGAATTTGCTAGTTGTCCTCTTGTACGAACACTCGACTTTGGATCACCAATTATTTTATGAAGTGGATGATCCTTAGTCTAATTTTTCTCATGTGGGTAAGATTGATAGAATGTATGAACATTGGAAGGATCATGAAACGTCGTACTTGCATCAAAATAAGCATTTTCCAATCGTTCATTAAACACATTGTGTGACAAACTTGCTTTATTCACATTAGGAACCCAGTTATTTTGAAAGCGATTTTAGTATTGGGATGGAAGACCGTAACTTCAATCGTCTAAACTTTGTTGAACATCGGCATTCAATGAAGATGAAGAAGATTCCTCTTGAAATGATTCTGAACTCTTATGAAAAACTTCTTCTTCGTGCGAAGGAATTTCGTCGTTTGAAGTTTCAACATTCGTTGTCAGAGTTTTCGTTATCTTTGAAGCATCAAAATACTCATCGTAAAAATTTTGAAATAAATCTTCTAAATCTTTCTTTGAAGATTCTAAAACTTTTGAAATTGATGGATTTGAAGATTTTCCCGTTTCGTTTAAATTAGATAAACCGGGTTCTAAATTGAATTGTTTAGAAGCCATCTCTGAAATGTCATCAAACGCACATCACTGCTCTCGTGTATCTTTCGAGTACGTTTATTGTAAACTCTGAATGCAGCAGATTCTTTTAAATATCTAAACAAACACACCAATATCCCCCCTTTTGGCCATTGACCGTATCCAACCTAAACAAATCATTTTAGAAGAAAACACTTCACCGAACACAGAAAGAACTTGATGTTGGTTTTCTCTGGTGTACTGAGCTCAAAGGATTTTTAAAATCGAAGCGTTTTATAGTGAATAAGCGAACGATTAAGTATGAAAGTGCAAAGCTTGTAGGGCTTCATGCCCAAAGAAACTAATGGTAAGTGTGCAAATGTAACCATAGTTTCTTATGTGCAGCATCGACTAAGGTTTGAATTCCTCTTCCACTGACACCAAACCCATTTTGTTGTGGCGTTCTTGCAGCAGAAAATTATTGAGTAATTTCGACCTCGTCAAAGAATTTAGCAAGAGTTTTATTCTTAAACTCAGTACCATTATCAATTCGAATACGTTAAACTTGAAGTTGAAGATTCACTTGGGTTTTCTTGATGAACGAAATGATTACTTCAGAAGCTTCATCTTTTGAATGAAGAAAGAATACCCATGTGTACCGTGAATAATCATCGACAACAACTAACACATATCGCTTTCCGTTAATACATTCGACGCGCATCGGACCACACAAATCCATATGAAGAAGATAAAGTAGATTATTTGAAGCAAAAGCCGTTTTGGACTTGTGATGTTTTCGATGAATCTTCCCTTGTTCACAAGCGGAACACAAATGATCTTTCTCGAATTTCATCTTAGGAAGACCTCGAACAAGATTGCTTTTCACATAATATTGAATTGTGGCCAAATTTAGATGAGAAAGACGTTGATGCCACAACCAAGATTGCGAAGAAGAAGCCTTTGCTAGGAGACAAGCCGGTAAATTTGAAGCTATTTCGTTAAGAGCGATAATATACAAATTCGGTGAACGATCACCGGTAAGCAAATCTACACCATCTTCGTTTCGAACAAAACATGTAGACTTTCTAAAGGCGACTTCAGGCCCTTTCTACAAAATTCTCCAATTGCTAAATAAGTTATGTCCTAAACCTTCGACATAGTAAACTTTCTTGATCGTCATTGATCCAATAACAACATCTCCATAAGCCTGTTAATCACACCGCAAAATCATTATTTCCAAAGTGAACCGTTCCAAGAAACTTTTCCACTAAGTTCGTCAAAAGAGCACGATTACCTGTCATATGCTTTGAACATCCTGAATTGATGATCCAAAGACAAATCTGGACAATCTGCAATAAATAAAACACTAAAGGCATTCAACAAACTTTGGGTACCCATTTGAAAATGGGTCTTGATGAGTTAGGTGTCTTAGAAATTTTATCTATTTAACGCTTAACTTTGGGAATCCATATAGCTATGGGTTCAGCTAACGGTTGCATTTTAGGAAACCACCTAACCAACGTTATAGGCAAAGAGTTATTCAAATTATTCTTCGAATGCACATTCAAAAAATCACAAGGCTTTTTCCTAAAAGGCATCTTGCTAACTCAAGAATTTCTAATACTCACATCATCAAAAACAAACAAATCATTCACATCATAAGAAGCATACAATCTAGAATTACAAGAAACATTCATAGCATCATTACAAACATAAGCACTTCTAGTGTCTACATGATGAGAATTATTACATGACAGCAAGTCTTTGTGAGAATATCGCTTAACATCTTTGTTCAATTTTAAATTACTAACAGAAGACAACTCAACATTAGAAGTATTATACGACCCTTTCTTCTTCCAAATAACACCGCTATGCTTAGGTCTTCTAACACTAATTAAAGTGTCTAAATCTGAAAAATGAACAAAATCTCTATTAGCACGCAATACATCATTATTCACTTGTTTGTCATTTTGTTTTGATGATGTTCTCTTACATCTTTTTCTTTTTGTTTTATTTTCAAAATTATTTGAAGCGCAAGACGTTTTTGACACTGAAATTGGTGAAATACTTTGTGACACATTTATATTAAACAACCCTGGAGTAATCACTTTTGAATTCTCTAAATTGTCACAACCTTTTTCAACCACTTGACAATCATTTTCACTTTGATTTTCTGATTCAAAAATTTCATTTTCACTCCGACCAAAAACTTTGATTTCAACGACTCAATAATTTTCCAAATTTTCATTTCCCTTATTTCCAAAAGACCACCACTTCATCTTCCAAATCAATAATATCTTTTCTAAAATTACAGTCGGAACATACGGTTAGTAACTTGCTTTGCTGAACGGAGAATCGAATCCTTTTTAAAAATCTGGAATTATTATCTCTTGAAGGAATCATTTTTCGAAAAATTTATCTTATCATTCACATAAACTTACATTCAGATTTCCATAATCAATGCAAACTCAATTTTATTCTCTCTGCTCTTTTAAATTTCTCAATTTACAAAGCTTCAAATTTTGAAAGTGTGAGAAACAAAGAGTAAAAAAAACCCTAGACCAAAAAAAACCCATCCCTCTCATCGTAAAGAACTAAGTCTCCAATTCTTTCGCTATGCCAAAATACATGGATTTTTCAAAACCTAATTCCTTTTTTACCATTATAAACATTTTTATCCTTAGAAGGCATGATCAAATGTAATGTCCCTTACGCTTTGTCCCGATTTTATGAAGTTTTGTTTTCACAATCATTCAATCTTTCCAAAACTTTCCATATTTCTAAATCCATAAATACTAACACAACACTCTTCTAATTATGAAAAATTTTGGTTTTTTGGTTTTTCCTAAAATGAATCTCATGAAGCCTCAGCACATTATTATTCATCTCAACTAATTGACGACCCATCTTATCAAATACAATCTCTTGTTCATCAATATTTTACTTATGTTTTTTATCATTATCACAAAGAGCAGAATATCTAATCATATATTGATATCTTTCTTCTTCAAGTTTAGCATATTGTGCTTGACATTCAATGTGATTATCAATCACAACCTGTTTCACTTTGGGTTGTTCTTGTAAAACTTCCGCTTGAGCAAGCAAATCATTATTCTTTTCATTCAACACTTTTATTTGTTCATTAAATTCATTGTTTTTCTCCTCAAAAGTGTTTACTTGATTCTTCAAAACATCATATTTATCTTGTAAATCCTTTTTTTGGTTTTCTAAATCTTTTCTTTTTTGATTTGCTTTCTCAATACATTTCTGACATTTAGCAACTTTTTGGTTAAACTTCTTAACCAATTTATCAAATAAATGATCCTTTTCTTCAAAATCATTATGATCAAATTCTGACTCATCATGATCTTTTTGAGATACAATGTGATTTTCATTAAAATTTTCACTAGCATATTCAAGTGCATCATGAAAAATTTCTTGATCATCATCATTGTCCACAAATAAACCATAATTAGTAGAGTAATCATAATACTCTGAAGTTTCATATTCAGATTCACTTTCAGAATCAGATGAGTAATAAGTTACCTCAGTAATGGTTTCTTCAGCAGATGATGAGCTTTCCTCTGAATCCGAAATAATCTTTTCCATTTTAGCCATGAAAACCATATTCGCTTTGATCTCTTGATATGAATCACTACTCGACTCCATCCAAGCTTGGTCCTCATCAAGAAGCACTTGTTTCGATGATCGTCATCTTAGCAAGCAACATCCTTTGTCTCTTGTAGTAGTTTGTAGTTCCTTACCTTTGTCTTCTTCTTGCAGTCTTTGGCAAAATGTCCTTCCTTCTTGCAATTATAGCACTTAACTTTGCTCATATCCTGTTTCTTCTCATCGGCTTTCTTATCCTCTTTCTTTTCCTCTAACTTCCCGTACTCTGGTTTCTTGTTTGCTAAAGAAGAAGTTCTCAAATTGTTGTTTGTTGGCTTATCATAATACTTCTTTCGATTAAAAGCTTTTGCTAACAATGCGGTAATCTTTTTCAAATCACTAATATCTTTATCATCACTTCCTTCAGACTCTGATTGAACTACAACTTTCTCTTTATGTTTGCTCACTTTTGTTTTCTCAGCAACCAACGTTAATGGATCTGAAGTAGCCATAACTACTTTTTTCTTATAGCCCATTGCATCATTCACATCACCTTGGTTTTACTTCAGAATGTTTTAAAGAGCATCAATATTGATATCCATTAAGTTCTTGGTTTGCCTCATCAGTGTACCATACTGTTTCCATTCTGGTTGCAGATTGTTCAAGAACTTGTAATTCAACTCACAATTATCTTTCTTATAACCACACTTTTTCAAATTATTAATCACTTGTAAGTAATGAAGATAAGTATCAAGCAATTGTTCTCCTTCAGTAGCTCTGAAAGTCTCGTACTCATACAAAATTGTATCTTTCCTATCTTGTTCACCATACTCAGAACCACGCATCCGCCTTTCAATAGCATCCCATAAATCTTTAGCAGTATCGTTGCTATCAATAAAAGAATAAATGTCATTTGGAAGCCCTTGAATCAAAAGAGATCTAGCAAGACGATCAATCTTTCGATTCTTTTTCTCTTCAGCAATCGAAAATTTGAGATCTTTAAGAGGAGGTGGTACATCTGATGTAGTTCCAGTAAGTGGCACTTGAGCAACAACATGCAATGGGTGTTCACCATTCTTAATAGAATTAATCATTGCTTCCCCATCCGTTTGCTCTTCAACATAGTTCATAAACCGTTCACTCCATCAAGAATATTCACCCCGATACAACAACAGAATCCGCATTGTCGAACCAGCCGTAATCACATCTCGACTCATCTTGTCTCTTAAAAATATCCCGATAGTCAACGAATAATCCCGATAAGCGTGCTCAATTAATCACCACAAACTAAACTTCCGTAAACAAAAACTATTTAATTCTCAATTAAAGCCGCATACCAAAAAATAATCCTAAAATTGAACTCAAAATTATAATCAAGCTTGTAGTATCAACCCACAATTAAAATTGTACTCCAAAAATTATATTTACCAATTCAGCCCTAGAATGATAAAATAAAAAAATTATCCACTAATATTCCTTAAAAAATCATGATCACAGCTTGCTATATAAAACAAAACGTCAACCCAAATTAAAATGACAGCCCAAATAATTTGGATAAAGCCCAACATTTAATTCAAAACACTTTAACCTAAATTGATAGTATATATATCAGTCACTTTACACAAACCCTAAACTCCTTATTATATTTCACACCCCTCTCTCTCACTTTTGATTAGTTTGCAGCCACACAAACTCTCTCAACTTAGATGATAACCTCACGCAACACAAAGACAAAAACAAATCATAATTTGTTTGATGGTTTCTTTCACCTCAAACTGACACACAAAGAATAATAGCTTGAATCAGAAGATTCTCTTTTTTTATTTTTGCAATAAACTACACGAATCTAAACAACAAACCCACTAAACTAAGAAGAGTTCGAAGCACATGTAGGTGTATTTTTCTTTGTTCTTTGTTGTTTTTGTGTTCAAACCGAAAGAAAGGAATGGATGTAACAATTTGTTTTGTTCATTCTTTGAATTTTCGAAAAGTAAAAAAGAAGTTAAGCTTCTATAAGATCTATGATGACTTATCTCTTGTGTGATGTTCTGTGAACAAAATCTTGAATACAAAAAGAGATTGGCTGAGATCTAATGATATTTCTTTAAAGATCGTTTTTTTTGTTTTTTTTATTTTTTATATTTAATATTCTGGTGTTAAAAACATATTAGAATTTAAAATGATATGTATCAAGCTTTCGTAAGAAAATATCAATTAATAAGAGAAAGTAAGTATTCCGTAAGGTTTTTAAAAGATTAGATTACTTTTATCCAAAGCAAAATCCAAAACCTTCCCGAGTCGTATCCCGACGAGGCGTGATTTGAAAATCGAGGTTAAGTTCGTGATCGCGTGTTTGAATAATCAAGATTTTTGATTTGGATTCTATTTCTACTAATGAATTGTAAAAACAAGTAAATGCAAGCAAAAAACGAAAGCAATTAAGATTAAAACATGAAAACGATAAAGGGATTTAAAACCCGAGCTTTAAAAACCTAAATCCTAAAATTTTAACCGAAAATTTAATTTTTAACAGGTCCTAAATGATTAAAAATATTTTTAGAAAGAAGTATTATATTTTTTTGACTTTTATTTAATTTATTATGAATTAAAAACTTATTTAATCTAAAAAGTTAATTAAAAATACTAAAATTAATTCACGAAAAGTACTTTGAACTATACTGATCCTAAGAAAAATAAATTTGCTTAACCAACTTATCTCAATAAGCTGGAAATAAGCCTAAAAGGGCTTATAGCTTAAATGGGAAAAACACCCTTAAATACCAAATGCCCCAAGGGTCTAACAGAAAAGACCCAAGGGCGCAGATGGTAAAGGTGTGTGTGGCTAAAGTGTTGGTTGAGTGAGGTTGAGGTCTCGGGTTCAACCCTTGAGACTTCCCTCAACTCCCAACATTTTTATTTTGCAAATTTTATTTTTAAAAATACTTTTTAACATAAAAATAAGCAACTTTAATAAAGACACTTTTTATAAAAACTTAAAATAAGCTAGAAATAAGCTTATTAAAGTGACAGAATGACAAAAACTTACTAAAGACTTCTAAGCTAAACTGTTTTGGTTTTTAAAGACTTGAAAAGCAAATGTAAAGCTAATAAGCTAAAAATAGAGCCTAACCTAGACCTAATAAGCACTCATGAATTAGAATAAGCAAATCAAATAAGCTGGGAAGTCATTAAAAGCACAAAGTCAGCAACACTTAAAGGAGACTTATAAAGGACTAGACCACAAACTTAAAGCTAAATTTAAGACTCAATAAGCACTTAGAAAAAGTTAAAAAGCAAAAACAGATCTAGACTTATAAGCTAATAACTAAAATAAGCTAAAATTAGACAAACTATTTAAAGATATAAGCTAGAAAGAGCTACTTAAAGGATGACAGTTTTGACTAAAACTTATGTTTTGGTTTTTAAGCTAAGTGACTTAACAAGCTAAAACTATTAGGACCTTTGGACTCATTAAGCAACTAGAAAAGCAAATAAGCTGAAAAAGACTTAAACCTAACTCTAATAAGCACTAATGACTACTAATAAGCAAACTAAATAAGTTGAAAAGCACTGAAAAGTCCTTAAGACAGCAGACATCAAAAGCAGTTTAAAAGGACTATGCACCAGATTTTAAGCTAGGACTAAGATAAATTAAGCACATGAAATAAGCTATAAACTAAAAACAAATTAAGTTTGACATCTAAAGATCACATTAAAACAAAAATTAAGAAAATTGGTTTAATGAATAAGCTAGAAAAAGGCTTTGAAAACTGACAGACTAACTAATGTATTTGGATTCTAAAAGACAGATAAGCTACTTGCAGGCCCAATAATAAGCTAGTAAAAGCTATTCTAAAACCACAAAAAGCTTAAAAATATTAAGCTCACCATCCAAGGGGCTTATGCAGAGAAAATCAGATCCATTAACATTCATTAACTACCCTAAAAATGAGATTGAAATTGGCTTTTAAAACTTTAAAACTCAAACAAGACTTGACAGATTTACACTAAAAACTCAAGTAACAAATTGCACAATTTGGCAACTCTATTCTACTGCATTTAGAACTAAAAACAAGCATGAAAACACACTAAATATCACCTAATCAAAATCTTCTTAAAAAATTAAGCTGTCAAGAAAACTAAAAAACCACAGATCAAAGATATGATTACTAAAAAACCTTAAAAATGACTTTTTAAACTTTTGGAAACTTATCTAAGTGACTATAGGACTTAATTTGCGCTTTTCAACAATTTGACTTAAGGTTTATAAAGGTCACTCACAGCTGTATTAACATAGTTAATACTGTAGTGCCCCTAACACCCCTTAAGAAACTTAAAAACCATATTAAGCTTATAACAGTTTGATAAAAGCTACAAAAAGCTAAAACAGATTAAGCACAGTGTTAATAAAAGACAAATAAGCACATTTCAATCACTAATAAGCACTTGATAATAAGTAAACCAAATAAGCAGTTTTAAGCTAAAATGCAATCTTAATGAAAAACATGAACAAGTGAAATCTAAACATTAAGCAAACATGAATAAGCATCAAACATCATAGATAAGCATAGAAAAGCAGTAAATAAACAGTAAATAAGTAGAAATATGTAATAAGCAGTTTAAAATATAAAATGTACATGGAGAGGTACCGTGGCCCTTTGCTCTAAACAAGGGCAAATAAGTATATAATGAGCTGATCTACAAGCTCTAGCTTATCAAAGATAAGCTGGTAAAACCCATAAGCCCTTCCAGAATTGGCTTATCATCCATAAAAGCTCTTTTTGAGGAGTGGATTTTTTTAGTGAACTTTTTTTAAACACTTAACAATTTGTAAGGCTTTAAGTAAAATCAGATTTACAACAGCTTATTTAGCTTATTAGACCAATTTTCAACATATTATTTCATTAGCATAAGGTAATCAAATTTTACTTAAAGCTCAAATTTCTTTAATACTTGAAAAGTTTAACAATACTTTACGAAAAGTTACAATAAGGCTGGATTTTGTAAACTAAGATAAGCTGAAAAATACAATATAATAAGCTATTAAAATCAAGATAAAAAAAACTACATGCCCCAACAAAGGAAACTAGTCTTGCTATATATATCACGAAGTTAGAGAGGTTCTAAGGTCTTGTGCTTGTGTGTTTTCTTACGTGAGGAGGAATTGTGGCTTGCGTTATGTTACTGATCGATTTCCGCATTCGATGGTTAGTGTGCTATCCCATGCTTTAATATTGGACATGTTCTTCTTTGTGCTTCTTCAACCTCATCAAACCCTTGATCTTGTTTTCTTCCAATAAAAAATCTATGGGATTGCCAGAGTGGTGGCCTTGTCGTTTGTGTAGTGGGGGTTGAACGTGGGAAATGATGGGTTTGTTTTTGGGGGCAGGGGTTGGAGGTGACAAGAGATAATGATGTGAAAGGTGGGATTTGGCGGGTAATGGTTTTGAGCATAATTGGTGTTTTGGATAGGGGGGGCTTCACCCTCATCCCCCACTATTTTTTTAGGATTAATAGGTTATAGGACTAACTGTTGTTAGGTCGCCCAGGAATAACGGACAACCCCACTTGTTACCTCCACCATTCTGGTTGGTATTTTTGGTTTTATAAGTGTCTACACCACCCACCAATAAAAATTGGTTTTGTTGTTGGGTTGGTAATGGGTGGTGGTTGGTTGTGTGCGTTGGGTTTTTTGTTCGTTGTTGTGTTGTTGTGGTGTATGGGGTTGTTTGTTAATCCATGTTTTTGGTATAAAAAAAAAAAAGTGTGTGGTTATTGTAATTGTCCCTGTTTGGTTATTTGGGAGGTTTTGTGTGGTAAAACCCCCTTACAAACAACTTTCAAGCATGTTTAATGGTTGCTTAGTGGTTGGTGGTAAGTGCGGGTTCTTTTGTGTTTCCCGTGTTACCCCAAACTCGGTGGGGGTGGTGGGTCCTGTGGTTTGGTTCCTGACTACTATGTTAGGTGTGGGAGTTGTTTGTGTTGGGTGGGTTTTACGGTAATTGGTGGGTGGAGTGTTAGTGGTAGTTGTGGTTATTTGTGGTGTAGGGGGGGGTGTTTTGTGTGACTAATATAATCTTAAAAACGTCCTGTTGGAGGTGTGGTTCATCATTGTATGTGTTTTGTTGGATTTTTTGTTGTATTTTGTATTTGGTGTGGGTTTGGTTGGGTTGTATTTTTGTTCTTTCTCCACCAAACCTGGGGTTGTGTGTGGTTGTTGGTGTTTGGGCAGTATGTTGGGGTATCGTTGTGGTGTGTCGTGTCGTGTGTGGTGTCGTGTCGTAGTGTGGTAGGGTGTGGGGTGTGGTTGGTTGGGGTTTGTTTTAAGGTGTCTGGTGTTGTTTTGTGTCACTCTAAATCCAAACCTCTTAATGTTGTGTCTTGTGGCGATGGGGTGGTTTTTTTTGTTATGACCCAGAATGGGTGGAGTGGGTTTGTGTTGTGTATCCCCTTCATCTTGTCGGTGTGTTTATCTTGTAACGGTCCGTAACCTTGGTGTTTGTTTGGTGGGTTTTATGGTGTTTGGTCTGGTTGGCGGTTTAGTGCTGGTTGTGGGTGAGTGTTTGGGTTGTGGTGTCGTTCGTTTTGTTGTTGTAGGTGTGTGTAAAGCCATACGGACTAGCGATGTAAAGGCTTAAGGGTTTTGGTTAGGTGGTTATAGGCTAGAGGGGCTTATGAACTTGGGTCGGGTTTATGTTTATTGGACTTTGGGCTTTTTTAAAACCATAAGACGTATGGATAAGCTTATGGGCTGAACCGACCCATTAACTTGGGTGCGGGTTGGCCCATTAAGATTTTCTTTGGTTTTTGCTTCGTCTTTAAACTTGTTGGGAACCTTTTTGGACTTTGACGTTTCCACGCTCTTTCCATTTCCTCGTGCTTGGTTTTGTTGGTTTCGGCTTCATTTTTTGTCCTTTATGAATATCTGATACGTGACACAGTATACCAAGCAAAAACAATACAATGTATTTGACTATTTTATGTTTGTTTTTAGTCATTTTGGCGTGTTTTTTATAGGGTAAAAGTTTGTGTTTAATTAAGGCACATACCAGTTTCTCTCACCTTTTATTTCTGTTATGTAAGGAGTGTTTTTCTGTAAGAGTGACGCTCCTCTAATTAGGATTCGGTTTAAGGATGTATACTTGAAGTGTCTCTTCTACTGCGTTACACCAAAACTTTTGTGGTAACGATTGCTCATTCAACATAGTCCTACTCATTTCTTGAAGTGTCCTATTTTTCCTTTCAACCACGCCATTTGATTGAGGAGTGCGTGGAGCTGAGAAGTTATGTGTAATTCCATTGGCATTACAAAACTCTCCAAATTGCACCTCATTATCAAATTCCCTACCGTGGTCGGTTCTTATTGACACTATTGTACATCCTAATTGGTTTTGAATTTTCTTACTAAATATTTTGAATTGATCGAAGGCTTCGGTTTTGTCCTTAAGGAATCTAGTCCAAGTATACCTAGAGTAGTCATCTACTATGACTAAGGTGTAGCGGTTTCCTCCGTAACTCCGTACGGCGGATGGACCGAAGAGATCCATATGAAGGAGTTCTAAGCATCTAGTCGTTAAGACTATATTCTTAGCCTTATGACTAGCGTGAGCTTGTTTTCCAATTTTGCAAGCATCACAGAAGTGTTGATCAAACTTAAGCTTAGGTAAGTTTCTAACTAATTCCTTAGATGCTAACGATTGAATAAGACGCATATTTACGTGACCTAATCTCCTATGCCACAACATGGAGTTTTCATCAATCGTTGCTAGACAAATTTGGTCTTTAGGCTTATTTCCTAATTTCATCACATATAAGCCTTTCTTCCTAATACCTCTACCTAGGGGTGAGCATAGGTCCAAGACCGGACCGGACCGGACCGAGGACCGACTTGGTCCAAAACGCCGAACCGAGACCGAACCAAAATGGTACGGTCCGGTCCGGGTCGGTCCGGTTCGGTCCGGTCTTCCGGTCCGGGCCAGTCTCTGATCCTATATGCTCACCCCTACCTCTACCTATGACCTTACCATCCTTAGTGATTTCACTATCATGTTCAGAGAAAGTTACTCTACACTTATTATCGCATATTTGTCTTATACTTAACAAGTTAAATCTTAAGTTATCTATATGTTCTACATTATCTATTTTGAGAGAGTCATTCGAAATCGTACATTTGCCAATGATGTTACCGCGAAGATTGCTACCAAAAATAACATTACCTCCGTTGTATGCCTTGTAGCTTGAAAAGAGCTTTCGGTTACCCGTCACGTGTTTGGAACATCCGCTATCCTTTATCCACTCATCGGGTTCCAAGTCGACTCCAAGGCATATCTATTTATATAAGGCAACAACTCAAATATTTGGTCCCCAATATCTCATTGGTCCAAAGTTGTTAGTGCTAAACATCCTTTGCATTTGATGCAATTGGTTGGGATGTGCGAATGGAAGACACATTTCCCATGGCATGTAACTTTGACGTTGGAAATTTTTCCATGTTACAGGAAAGCCACGAGGTTGATTTTGTTGACCAACGTTTCTTTTTGGTTGCGGTGTTTTAGGATGAGAATAATTATTGATGACACTTCTAGGTGGTGGAGTTTTTGATCTAAAATTAGGTTTTTGAAATCCAACTCCGGGTTTTGACAATGACTTATAAAATTGTTTAATTTCATTATCACTAACAACGGGAACTTTGACATTGTTTACTATTATGTGTTTTGGTCTAGGATGTAAAATAGATTTTTAAAAAGACGTACTTTTCTCATATCCAGGCGTAGCTACTGGTGGCGGTCCTATAATTGCTTTGGGGGCCGCCTGCATACTAAGGGGGCCGCCCATATTTATAGGACCTCCATCAGAGGATGCCTTTTTCTGAGCTTTCACAAATTTTATTTCCTTAGTTCTACTAGATGATGCTTCAAATGAATTAAACCCTAAACCAAACTTATCACCGGAGGGTTTTTGATTACTTAACATTTCATTTAAGCAATGTGTGCTCTTTTTAAACTTTATTAGTTTAAGAGCTTCCTTTTTAAGCTTTTCATTTTCAATTTTAAGCATATGACATTTTACATATTCGAGATCAAGTCCCTTGTTTTTCTCGAGTGTAGACACTTTTTCTTTTAGAATATTAAGTTCTTTTTCTAAGCTATTTCTATTGGCTTTCAATCTTTTGTTTTTAGTGATTATCTTTAAACTCATTTTGCATAGTTTATCATATTCATTATCTAATACTAAATCATCTATTAACGAGTTTTCATCACTAAAGTAAAAGGATTCCGAACATACCTCACTTGATGCTTGAGCTACGAGACACGTTTCGTTTTTGACCTTCTTATCATCTTCTTCACCGCTATCACTCCAAGAACCTTCGACAAAAGCTCTTTGGTTCTTATCTTTTGGTGGTTTTGCACATTCTCCAATAAGATGATTCGGGTCACCGCATCTAAAGCACTTTCTATTACTTTTACCGTTTTTATCATCACGGCTTCTTTGAAATGTCTTTTTGTCATTTCGAGATTGTCTTACGAATCTACCTCTTCTCTTAAAGAACTTCTTGAAGTCTCTTACCGCCATGGCGTACTCTTCGTCTTCACTTCCGGAAGTCAAACACTCTTTATCACTAGATTCTTTCTTAGCCTTTAAAGCAAGAGATTTTCTTATAACTTTTTCTTTGACTATTTCAGAATCTTTCTTGATGATCATTTCATGAACTTTGAAGTTCCTGATAAGTTCATCAAGCAAATTCTAAATGCTCAAGCCGAGGCAAGGAAGGAAGAGAACTACATAACTAAAGATCTACATGGTATGATTAATAAACTTGAACCTCGTGCTGATGGAACGTTGTGTCTGAACAACAGGAGTTGGATTTTGTGTTATGGTGACTTGAGAGCGTTGATTATGCATGAGTCGCATAAGTCAAAGTATTCCATCCACCCTAGATCGGATAAAATGTATCAGGATCTGAAGAAGTTGTATTGGTGGCCCAACATGAAGGCAGAGATTGCCACCTATATTAGCAAGTGTCTAACGTGTGCCAAAGTTAAGACTAAATATCAGAAACCATCTGGATTATTGGTTCAACCAGAGATTCCCCAGTAGAAATGGGAGAACATAACAATAGACTACATCACTAAATTTCTAAAGACGGCAACGGGACAAGACACGATGTGGGTAATCGTTGATTGTCTCACCAAGTCTGCTCATTTCCTACCCATGAGAGAAGACGACTCAATGGAGAAGTTGACAAGGCAGTATCTGAAAGAAGTAGTGTTGAGGCATGGAGTGTCGGTAATGATCATCTCCGATCGAGACGGCAGATTCACTTCATACTTTTGGAGGTCTCTTCACAAAGTACTAGGTACTTGACTGGATATGAGTACAGCCTATCACTCGCAGACCGATGGTCAAAGTGAGAGGACCATTCAGACGTTGCAGGACATGTTGCGTGCATGTGTGCTCGATTCGGAAAAGGTTGAGATAAACATTTGCCGTTGCTAGAATTTTCGTATAACAACAGTTACCATACTAGTATTAAGGCTGCACCGTTTGAGGCGTTGTATAGGCGTAAGTGTCGATCACCTATCTGATGGGCTGAAGTTAGAGATAGCCAGCTCACTGGCGTAGAGATCATCTACGAGACAACTGAGAAGATCGTTTAAATCAAGAGTCGTATACAAGCTGCCCGTGATAGTCAAAAGAGCTACGCAGATGTAAGACAAAACCCCCTTGAGTTTCAAGTAGGAGATAAGGTCATGCTGAAAGTGTCCCCATGGAAAGGGGTGATACGTTTTGGTAAATGGGGAAAGCTGAACCCCTGATATATTGGACCTTTCAAGATTCTTACCAAGATTAGAACCGTCGCATATCGACTTGAACTCCCGGAGTAATTGAGCAGAGTTCATAGTACGTTTCACGTCTCGAACCTGAAAAAATGCCTATTAGACGAAACTCTTGCCATACCGTTGGATGAAATCCAAATCGATGACAAGCTTCAATTCATCAAAGAACCTATCGAAATCATGGACCGTGAGGTCAAACATCTGAAGCAAAGCCATATCCCAATTGTTAAAGTGCGTTGGAACTCAAGGAGAGGTCCTGAGTTCACTTGGGAACGAGAGGATCAAATGAAGAAGAAGTATCCTCATCTTTTCGCCAACTCTGCACCCGTGGCAGATGTTACGTCTTAAGCTTTGAGGACAAAGCTCTTTTAACGGGGAAAGTATGTAACACCCCGTAAATTTCAGGCCAATATTTTAACCGTTTACGTTCGGTAATTCAATTTGCTAATTGACGTAGTCTTTCGTCATTGGTCGCGTTTTTACGTTTCGTGTTGATATTTAAATTTTTAGAATTTTTCGTAAAGTTTTTACGAGCTTTTAGTATTTGCGTGTTCCGTAATTATATCTAGTAGCTATGTGTGCATGGGAAAATATCTAGATATTCAAAAATTTTGTCACCTTGCATGTCTCTAATAAGGTTGAGATCAAATTGGTCTCTCCCCCCCCCCTTGCTTGCATGTGTCCAAAACCCCCACCCCACACACACAAAATGCCAAAATTTGAAGGCTTACAAGTTAAGCTAGATCATTCCATTTCATTTCATATTTCATCTCATTCATTCACACCAAAAACACACACTCATCTCTCTTCTCCCTCTCTTGTGTCAAAACACAACCAACACACAACTCTTCTTTCATTATTTTTCATCGTAGTTGATCCTATAGGGGGGAAAAATTTAAATTCTTTTTTGTATTTGGTTTGTTCTTTGATATTCGGGTAGTCTTAACAAAACGTTTGGGTTGTATTTAGTCTCTAATCACCTTCTTAATCACCATTCTTTGTAAGTCATCTATTTCTCATAAAACTTGTACTTTTATGATTCTTATAATGCATAAATGTAAGATGTACAACTTGTTTATAAAAATCAAGTTTTTTAAAAAACCTATTTAAACCTTAAAATGGTTTATGTTTATTTCGAATATAAATTAAATAAGGCAAGGAAAAGTGTTTTTTGTGATTCGTGGTTTTCTTTTATTATAAAAGTTGTGTCTGATTGCTTATGTGGTATTCGGGCTTAAATATTATGCTCTTGAGAGTTTATTGGGATTATATGGTTTGCCCACAAGGGGTAACAAAAAGGGAAGTTATTGTAGTTAATTCATATTCGGATTATGTAAGTTCTTTCTAGCTTATTTTGTCCTATTGGCTCTTTTTGAAAGAAAAAAGAGTTTATGCTTATTTAGTTAACAAATAAGCAGGAAAGTGGCGTAACAGGCTTGATAAGTGTAAAATACAATATCCGTTTGACATTAAATTACCAATAAACCCAAAATAAACCAAAAATGGCAAAAATATGCTTGTATTTGTGTTTTGTGTATGCAGGTATGGATAAGTCAAAAATAAAAATCCAAACAAGAATAAACAGTAAAGTGAGCAAACACGGACTACGAGAATCAAAAAGAGTGCAAAGCCGAAGACCCCAAAAGACCAAAGCCTTAGCCATATTTCCATCTATCAAGGGCCAATCTTGTATTTCCGTAGTTAATTTATATCTTGGAAAAGAGGGAAGAAAGAGAAGGTGCCAAAGTGTCAATCTTCCAAATGAATCAACAGTTTTAAACTGTCAAGAAAGGAGCGGGAACCCTTTTACTTTTTCATCGTCTATCCCCATATTCCACCCCCCTGGTAAAAAAGGGGCAATCAAATTAGAGGGTGATTATGTCATTACAAGGAGACGTTACTTCACAAACCAAGGGTCAAATTAGTCTTTATAAAGGATTCATTAAAGAAGAGCCTTGTCTGACTATTTTAAGATAGCACAAGTTTAGGTAGTTTTTTGTGCTAAATCACTCACAGAAAACTAACACAAACGTCACATCAAAGAATGCCAGCCTGCATCCTCCAGGTGTCCAAAAATTGATCCAACGTCCCACAATTTAGATTCTAATGATTGAAGAAAGAATGCAGATGATTGAAAGATTGAAAAGCAGGGGCTATGGAGGTCCTAGAAGCTTCAGCTAGGCACTATAAAAGGGACCTCCATTCTCTCACACACATCATCTAGTTTTTGAATCCGTTTTTTCTTTCTTTGTTATTAGTTTCTTATATGATTTTTAGCTGTAATCGTATTTTTTACTTAAATGTTCTTGTAATTTCCTTTTTTGTAATTGTGATTCAGTTTTCAAATAATGAAATTCAGTTTTTTAATTTGTCATAAGCTTCTTCTTATTTTCAACCCTTTAAGTCTAGTTAATAAGCTAAAATATGTCTCAATAAACTACTTATAGCTCTTTCAGTCTATAAGCTGAAATAGGTGTTTGTTTTTGTATTTAATCTTATATCTAAACCTTTATCTAGTTTAAACTTAATGGACCTTATTGGATATTAGCTTTTTGGAAGGGGATCTTAATTGGGAAGAGATTCCCAAGGACTATATCTTGTTATTCATAAGCTTAGAGAGCTTGTAGCAGCCTTAATTGGTCCTCTTGATTTAGCTAGAGGAGTTTGTTAAGTTTCTCTTTAATTTACCTTTAATCTAGGTTTTAAATTTTGATGTTATTGCCTTGCTAGGTTTTGTTCTGTATATTTTGCTTATTCTCTTTTGCTTGTTTGAGTTCAAATTTTTCTTCTAGTGCAATTCTTAGTTATATGTTTTTAATCTGTTTTTGCTTAAATAAGTTATAAATTCTTTAGTTATTAAAACTCATAAAAAACTATTAAATCCAAAAACATTTAGTTTAATTAGTTAAGATCTTTAGAAATTTTGTTATTCAGTTGTTTTATCTTGATTGTTAAGTTTGTTTTAAGTCGTTTTTATCTGGTATTTAGTTTTTGTTCATTAATTTTATCTTATAAAGCTTTTATCAATTCTGTTTTAAGGTGAAGAGTAGTGTTTGGGTTTAGTGAATCTCAAATACTCTAGCAGTATAACTCAGTTTTGTACCTGTGAACCTCTTGCTCTTCAGTACTAACTTCCAAGTTAGTACTGCTTTCACAAGTTAATACTGTTTGCTTTAAATTTCAGTAGGATTAAGTTTAGCTTTAGCTTATTAAGAATTTAGTTTTAGTTTTCATTCTCTAGCTTATTTCGTTGCTTATTTAGTTTTCAAAAGTCAAAATTGCATCAACAGTACTTTCAAGTGAAAGTACTGCTGAACTATTTACACTAGCAGTACTAACCTCAGTTAGTACTGCTGTGTTCTTAGCTTAATTTAGATGAGTAATTTTAGGATTTAGCTTATCAAACTCAGTAGGACTTAAGTTTTAATATAGATATTACATATTAAGTTCTTAATTTTGCAAATTCTCTAGCTTATTTTACTAGTTAAAGTTAGCTCGTAAAAGTCTTAATAACCTAAAAAAATCTCAAAAAACAGTTCTTTTGAATCTTTAGTGATTCTTAATTTGTTAAATCAGCCCTTTACAGTCTAGTTTTTATCGTTCATTTTTATGGATAAAAAGAGTTTAATAAGTTCTTAAGTTTCAAAGTCTAATTTTCTTTTAAAAAGGTTTTTTGTATTATTTTGATTTTATGTACTTTGCTTTTTTTCCTGAGTTTGTTATTTCATGATCAATTTTTGTTGTATAAAAGTATTTAAGCTTTAGTTTTTTCATTTATATATTAAGCTTATCTTATGCTCTTTAGAATACTTCTTTTTCATTTTGGTCTTGTTTTGAGTTTTTATTATAGCTTATTTTCTAAATCCATGGGTTAGCCCTCCTTTCTGTAATGCAGCTTATCAATAATGCTCTTTTTAGAGCTTATATCTGAGTCTTCAGGCCTATAGTGTTTTGTTAAAGTCGTTCCCACTGCTACCTTCTACAACTTTGCTTCTTTGAGTTTTCATTTTTAAGTTCTTTAAATATTTCGATGCTTATTGGACTTAGTCTGTTGTCGGGATAGATTCTCAGGGGGTAGAAGAATGTTGTAACTTTCAATCTTAGTTGTTTTTCAGTCAGTTTCTGTCTGTTAGAGTTTTTCACGTTAGTCCTTCTCCTTTTGCACCTTAGTCCATTAATTAAGTTTTATATTAGATTTATTTGTTTTAATTAATAATTAGGGTTAAGTTTTTTTTAGTTTAATTAAAATTTTTATAATAAGATAAAAAATAGGCTATTATTTTTAATAATTTTCGGCAATTTTTCTTTATTTAGTGAAATTTTAGTTTACATTTTAGGGATTTAAAATTAGTTTATTTGCTTAATTGTCATTATTTGTTGCTTCTTAATTTCATAGTTATAGCTTATCCAACATATCCTTTGTTCTTTTCAAATCAGATTCCGGAACTAAGGCGTGGTTTAAATCTCTAGTCATTGGAGGGAAACGAACCGGTGTGATCATACTAGCCGGGCATTATATAGTATTATATATTATATTATATATATTTTTGAGAGTGAATTTTATCAAGGATAACTTGGTAATCTTCTTAATTACTCTTTTAAAAGTATTATATTTTATAAATATTTTACGTGTACAAAACTACGAATCAGGCCTTAATGGGCCACGTCCCACAAACAAAGCCTAAGCCGTGGGCTCAAGTAATAAGCTACATGGTTCAGCTTAACTCTTTTGGCTTGTTGAAGGCTTATTGATAGATTATTCAAGAACCAAGAGCTTATTTGATTCCTTTTCTACTTAACGGGCCTAATAAATAAGCCCGAAGGAGCTTAATGGATTCAGCCCAACAAGTAAGCCTAAACCGTGGCTATAAGCCCACGGTTAAGCTTATTGGGTCATTAGCTTGGCTTATTTGAGCTTATTAAATAGCTTACTAATGAGTCGAGTGCTTATTTACTTAAAGTTTGCTTATTTTGGACTATTTGTATTTCGGATCATCTATTTAGGCTTATTGGGCCTAAAAGCCCAATAAGGATCCAAAAAGGCTTTTGGACTAGTTTAGAAAGAGATTTTGATAGTATAGAGGTTGTGGTTGCGATATATAAATTGAAAGTGATTTAAAAGTGGTTTTTAATAAAGTCTACGACTTTGGAAAACGTGTAAACACGAACGGGTCATGTCGAAATTTCTATAAAATCCTTACACTTAGAAAATATTTGAGAAAAATGTTTATTAAATGGGTAAGATGCCGAATACAAATATATTTACTTGATTATTATTATGTAGTGATTTATATCCTTAATAATACGATGTACATTATCGATTCAAACGTTACCACCCCGATACGATTACTATTACTTAATTTTTGGAAAAACATAACGAAAGTATTTTAGTAAACACTTATGCATTATTTGTATTTCTCTATTATTCCGATTCTAATTCGAAACCTACATTCCTTAGGACGTGTTTGAGTACCATCATTTCATTCCATGTGATCTTTCTTCTAGCTTATTCACTACTTCACTTCACCAATCAAGGTGAGTTCATAGCCCTACTTTTACTCATTTTGAATAATACTTTTACGTGTTGCCTAAGTAGCGTTAGACCACTATTTTGCCTGAACTATCATGAACCGTTAATTTTTTACCGACCAATTGGTTAAGTGAGCGCGAATGTTATAAATAGATCTATTGGGACTAATTATCCCTACTTGGGTAAGTAGCACTTACTATCTATGGGGCACCCGATTAAACGGATATATACCATGTCAGACTTTGTTAGGTGATCTTGGTCAGATACCTATAGGGTAGAAATTTCAATTTGGCATATTATATGCAACGTGAATTAAGCTTCAGTATCATGAGCTTAGCGCAACGTAAATATGTAACACCCCCAAAATAGGTCACAGCGGAATGTTGTTCGGGAGCATTACTTCATGAGTACCTTTGCACAAAATATGAGAGAACGACCTCTAAATGAGTCATTTGAAAAGTAATCTCGTTGATTTTCTTGAAATGTGAATTGTTGTAACATTTGTCCCACAATTTGCATCAATAATGTAAGACTGAAATAATACAATGAGATTTGTTTGTAGAAATCCATGAATGTAATCTTGTAAAGTTTGGACTCCAATGCACACCAGATAAGCTAAGCATCTAATTAACCTAAGAAATACATGCTTAAAAGTGTCAACATAAAGTTGGTGAGTTCATAGATTTAGGTGAGTATAAATGTAAACCACAAAACTATGTATATAAATTTACAGTGTTACAAGTCCCGCCCATACAAGACTTGCAACGCATAAATTTAAATATATAGATTGTTAAAATACGTATAAATATAAACCACACAAATGCATTTGTTAAAATGTTGAAATCAAATATTTTTAAAGTATGCATGACCATTTCAATCCTTATAGTAGTCACAAGAATGTAAATATGAATGTTGGAATCAAAGATGTGTATGAATATTGTATCCCATACAATAGTCACGAAAAGATTTGGACAAAAAGTTAATTATAGTTGGACCAAATCTTTTTGTAAAGTATGCATGACCATTGTATCAAATACAATAGTCACCACGTGTGATTACGATTGCACCCTTAAGTTCATGAAACTGCGGCATAGACTTGTATGTATGCCACTTTATTCAAGGCACTGTAAGTGTTCATGTGTATGTAGTTGTTGGCCCTGTAAACACCAATCCAGTTTTGCTCCGACATGGTATAACGTTCGTTAGTTCAATCCGCCGAACTAGTGAGCGCTACTCACCCGAACAGGGATTGTCAATCCCAAATAGATCTATCTTATAACATTCGCGCTTACCCTTCGAGTAATTAACAGTTCATGCAACTTAAGCTAATCTGTAATCATTAGAATGAAAGTAAAGTTGTTGCATCCATAAGTGAAAACGAGTATTGTATCTCACCGTGAGATATGAAAATGAGTGTATAACATATTTGTAACGAGTTCGCAATAAGTATGTAAACAGTTTTGTCAATGTGTATGTAAACGAGTGTGTAACCAAGTTACGAAATCAAGTATGTAAAAGAGATTGTAATTGAATATGTAAACAAGTTGTAACGAGCATGTATTCTCCCCTGAGATTTGTAAAGCAAATGTAAAACAAGTGAAAGAGGGGCTATAAACTCACCTTAAGTGAAATGTATTGATTATAGAAAATCAATCAAATGAAACGTCACGTAAAGTCCGTTTGCTAACTATATTGTTATAATAGGTAGTATGAGTTTAAATGTACTTGAATAAAAACAAACATTTTAATTTTTATATAGTTACAACACACCTAAACGTGTTTGTTTAATTTATTATTTTAAACAATATAAATTTTGTACTTTTTGAATATAAGGTTCAATGTTTTTGCTATTTGTAAAATAATAGTATTCTTGTCCATTATTGATTATTTGTTAAAATACTTGATTTATGTTTTTATTATTTATATAATGTTTTGTTATAAATAGTTCAATAGTCTTTGTTAATATTTTATTTATAAAGTTAAAAACAAGTATAAATATTATGTAAGTGATACCACCTCGTTTTGTAAACTTTTTATTAAAAACGAATCAACACTATTCATGTCAGGAAATAGTGCACAAGAGTAAAATAGTGCGTATCTTTCTTGTTTTAACTTCGTTTTGTACGTTCTTTATGTCTACGGTTTCGTATTAAGAAAATCTATCAAAATATTATATATATAATATTTTTGTTACTGGTGAACAGTAATTTTTTACTGTTTATAAATTATATAAAAACTATTTTTATATATTTAGTTATCGTAATCTTACAAAAATCATAACTTACTCATTTTAATTTCGTTTTTAGTGATTCTTTCGAGCACGTCTTTGTAATTAAAAGTTATATCCAAGTAAAATATTTTCCAAAAAGTCACTGCTATGAACAGTAACTTATTTTTATAAAAGCATCTATTATCATAAACTTGTAAATAGCATATCTTCTTCGTTATAATTTGGATTTTCGAGTTCTTTATATGCTTACGATCGTCATAATATGTAGTATTTTAATAAAATATTAAATAAATATTTTATATTCAAAATAAAAACAGTAGGTTTATATATATTTTCATAAACTTGATTTTATAAGTTTTTAACTTAAATAAAAACAGTAGGTTTATTTATATTTTCATAAACTGATAACATCAAATAACGTCACTTTATTATATCATTTATCCTATCTGTTTTGCCCACTTTTATATAATTATTACATTATTTGGTACTTAATTGCTTTAAAGTTGATCAATGCAGTAATTCATGAGTGTTTTGTGAAGACAAGCTAAAAGGCGCATAATTTGGAGCTAAAACAAAGACATTTAAAGATTGCTGATTTCTGACTACATACGCCGTATCCAACAAAAGAGATACGGCGTATCAGCGCCAAGACTTCACATGAAAGCGCGTTTGACCAATTCCCAATACGGCGTATCTGACTACTTCTATACGCCGTATCCATGAAGATGAATATTCGAAGATACAGTAATAAAAGTACAATGGGAATGATATCAGTGATTGATTGAGAACGTAGCGCGCACTCCAAGGAATCCAGCCCTATACGCCATATCGACCTAGCCAGATACGGCGTATCGAGTCTTTTTCAGACACTATAAATAGAAGACTCAAAAACGAGTTTTCAGTGTGCAATATCATATTCTATTTACCATACTCATTAAAGACGAATTTTATAAGAGAATATCACCCACCAAGGTCAACCATTAATCACGAATCCATAGAAGACATTGTGTAATTTTTACTCTCTTAATCGTTCGATTTCAATTGTTTGATTACGCTTGTATAATTGCAATGGTTGTGGGCTAATACCCTTGGGTATTAGCCATCTTAATGAAAGTTCAATGTTTTGTTTGTTTTAAAATCAATTTCATAATTAATCGTTGATTGTTCAATTATCTTTATCACCTCATACTTGTTTATGTGTTTGAATATGCGACCTATCATTCAACTGGGTCTAGTGATACCTAAAAAGTAATCTAGATACCGGGATAGCTCTCCATATCGTGTTTTATATTACTGGACCAATAGGATCACAAATAACGTTCTATCTTTGTCTTTAAATTATGAGCTTAGTTGGACCGGTAGGTGACTCGTTTATGTTTCAGCAATCATGCTCTTAATTAACTGATAAAGATTTGAATAGTGGACTACCAGTATATAAAACACCGTCAAACAATAAGTGGGTAAAGTCCCGTTGGGCTAGGGTTTTAACAGGATCACCATTGCTTTAATTTCATAAGATAGATTATAATTAAACTAAAGGATGCTTTATGCGGATGCGTTAATTGTGACAGGAGTAATCGTGTCTAGGTCTTAGGATGATGTCCCGCCTAAGTCTTAAGAATGATATGCCACTTCGAGATAAGTAAATCATTGCACTAAAACAAACAAACCGACATTAAACTGGATTTAATATGGCTAATACAGTTTTTAATCATTTGGCTTGTACCGCTTTTCTATCTTTTGATCTTCTTCCTTTGTGTTTATTGTTTATTGAATTGATATTTGTCACCACTAAACCTGTGCCAGTCTCTCAGGCTGAAACCCCCCATATCATTAGACAACGTATATAACATAGATTTAACCAGTCAATAGACTAATTAGAACTAATTAAAATACTAAAAGAACATAGGATTAATGTTTCACTCTTAGTGTTCGACACCCCACTTACCGCGAAACTCTATCTTGACCGGGTACAATGCCCGTTAAAGTGTTGTTTTAGGTTTGTTGGCTAAATATAAATGTAAAACTTGATAATCAAATAATTGACCCTACACGACAGCATATCAGGTTTTTGGCGCCGTTGCTGGGGAGTGAAGTTGTTTAATTCTTATTTGTTAGTATTTTAGTTTAGTTTAGTTTAGATTAATTTGCATATTTGTGTGTTTGTTTTTGTGTGCTTGTTTTCTGCATTGTATATTTTGAACATTGTGTGTTTTCTACAGTATTACAGTTCGTTGTAATTCTTTGAGTTGAATATTCAATACGACGTATTCAACTTCTTGGATACGGCGTATAAATTTTTTCAAACAAATACAGCGTATTCTACTCTATCATCAATACAGCATATTCAGATCACTGAATACGGCGTATTAAGCTATTTGATAGTTTTCTTTCCTAGCGAATTTATTACAGGTTTAAATAGACGACCTAACATTACTATGGAAGAATATATAAGGGTTGAGGAAGAAAAATCTCGTAGGCGTGGTAAGGTGTATAACTGGGAGACTGCTACGTATGGTAAGATCTGGTATGATGAAGACGTTCATGACCCGAGATCTGTTGAAACTGAATTCCCAGCTATAGTCTTAAATGACGCGTTAACATCTGAAGTAACGCTCTCCTGTGAACCCACGGTAAGTCCTTTTAATGACAATAAAATTGACTTTAGAATATCGTTTGACGAATCCGACGATGAAGATTACATGGTAATTTATGACGATAATTCATTTTCCTATAAAATAATTTATGTCAACAATTTGAAAACCGATTCAGAAATGATAATGATAAAGTCAATATGCCTTCGTTTCCATTACCAAGCCTACGGTCAGTTATTTTGATGATTTAGATTTCTTTAAAGATTTTGAGAATGAATTTCCAGCCATTGTTTACAATGATGCTCTAACGTCTAAATCAGATTTCTTAACTGAATCTACTGTAAATCCTCAACATATCGATGAATTTAATTTGAAAGATGAAACATCATTGTCCAAATATGATGAAGAGGAACAAAACGTTTTATACTTTAATGATTTATTTCCTTTCAACGTAATTTATACCAATGATTCAAAATCGGATAAGGACAATGATGATGATAAAATCGATATGAAACAGTCTTTAGGGGTAATGTAATAAATACTGATGATGGTGCCTATGCATAAAGGTAAAATAAGCTTTTAGAAACAAGTCATGATACATGCAATAAATTTTTCAAAACTAAAACTTTTATCAAGGAATTAAATGTTAACATCATGACTTGTAACCATCTTAGTAAAGGGATGTCATTCATTTTCCTAATAAAGAATTTGTATGTGCCGTTTGGCATCCCGTTCGACCCCAAGTTATTTTATAAGGATGGGATTAAATTGGGGGCGAGTCTAACTTAAAGACTTTTCTGTTAACAAAAGTGCTTCCCGGGAGACAACTCGGTCGTTTTTAAATTGTTTGAATTGTTTTTTTATTGTTTTCACGAGTCTGTCTCCCGAGACACTCCATACGGCGTATCGAACCCCTCTGGATACGGCGTATGGATGTGTCTGGACATTATCAGTCTGTAATTTAATTTCAATACTTTAATTTTTTTTATTGTTTCTACAGTAACCATACGGCATATCCTGGGGTTTGGGATACGGCGTATTGATCCCTATACAATTGTGTGTTTAATTGTTTTCTTGTACCATTGTAGCGAGATAGAAATTACACTAGTCTTCTAATCTTTTATGCAGGACCTTGCTGAAACCATGATATGGTATATTCTGAAAAAGACATGTGCTGAACTTATCCAGGCATTTTGAAGCCCTAGTCAACACACTTTTTGCTCAAGAACTCATCTTGGAGAATTATCACGAGCAAAATATTAGGGAGTTTTCCGTTCTAATTCTATTTTCCCTTATTATTTAATTGTTTTATCTATACAACGAGGACGTTGTATAATTTAAGTGGGGGGATGGAGAATTAGAATGTACTTGTCTTTTATTTACAAAATAACATGCTACGTGCTTAAAAGTGCTTAAAACAGGTCAAATTTAAAAAAAATTAGCATGACTTTTGTAAAAATCACTAGTTACATTACCTAGGGCACTATAACCCTTGATACATATTGTGAGAATTAAGCCTATCCCGTTTCCAATTGCTTACTAAAACTTTCACAAAATTATGAGTGTGCCGGTGATGTAGTAAACTTTAGAACATGGCCTGGTATATCACTCGAGACCGCAATGATGAGTACTATGAATTTAGATGGAGAAACATGCTCAACTGATAAATTTCTAGGATTAAACCAAATAGCCTACATGTCATAAAATTAACTAACTACATTGGTTAGTTAAATCCTGTGTAACCCTTTGTTTACTCTCATTTTTAGAGTAAGATTCCCTAGAACAACCTGTTGAGCCATTCCTTTCTTTTTCTACACCATATTATATGTTTCGTTACACCTTTGCACCATAGCCTACCGTGTAGATTAAGCCTATCAATGTTGCTAGTTGCTTTCGTGTAAAGTCTTGTATTTCCTGTGTCAAGGTGAAATTTTTCTATCTCTATAATGGTCGGGAAATTGCACAATGCAATGGGAAATTATGTAGCTCGTAAGTTTCGCTACTTTCGTAATTATGAGTCATGTCCGAAGAAAAAGTGTTACAAGGAAAAAATTATCCGGATGAATTATGATAGTGGAATCAAACCGAGGTTTATTATGTATTGTTTCAAAAAAATAGTCAGTTCAAAAGAAGTTTATACTGAAGGAATTACTTGGAATGATCGATTATTCGTTGATACGTTACAAAATCAACGATGTAAAGTCTTGTAAAAAGTGGCCGATATCACCACTTATTCTGTAAAAGTATGTAAAGAGCAGGATGTATGGGAAGTTGACCGTTATAGGAATGCCAACTTAGGTTGTCTATGTCATTTCTATGATCGAGGCGTTTGTCTATATGTTCGAGTCTTTGTCATGGAACGGTCAGGGGAACGTTAAGTAATTTTCACATCTAACGGGAATATTTTTACCGATACGTTTATGACGAATAATCTACTATTCCCATTTTATATTCGTTATTTATGAGGAAAGATTGTAATCTATGTACCAAGCTTTAGGAGCTTGTTTGAGTCCATACAAAGCCTTATTAAGCTTATAAACATGATTTGATTTTTGAAAATTAACAAAACCGGGAGGTGGCGACACATACACTTCCTCGTCGATGACTCCATTTAGAAAAACACTTTTTACATCCATTTGAAAAAGTTTGAACAAATAACAATATGTAGATGCATGTAAAATTCTAATTGACTATAATCCAGCAACTGGGGCACATGTTTCATCCTAATCAATTTCTTCTTGTTGATTATAACCTTGTACTACTAATCTAGCCTTATTCCTACACACTACACCATTTTTGTCCAACTTATTTCTAAATACCCATTTGGTTCCTATTACGGTGTGACCTAGCGGACTATCTAAAACATCGTAACGTATGAATTGATCAAGTTACTCTTGCATAGCCATTGTCCAACTTTCATCCTTAATGGCTTCCTTAATGTTCTTTGGTTCTATGGTTGAAATAAATGCAAAGAAGTTATTTCTATTTTGG
>BQNB010006083.1:6222-46464 GCA_026074375.1 Tanacetum coccineum | reverse complement strand
TGTTTGACGTAAACAATAAATTGCTTGATGCCCGTTTACGTTAACTGATCATTTTTAGTTTACGCGATTTAACTTAATGATTTCCATTAAAAACAAACGCGTACAATACTAAAAATAAATAGTGACTTTATTAATGTCGTAAATTGTCCTAAAACACGAGGTGTTATATTTTTGGTCCACACCATTCTTCACTGTCTCAGTACCAAGTCTGGTAGTTGGGATCAATTTGGTAGCTCACTTGCTGTTGCTCTTATTTGTCTATCTGATGGGAGAAAGTTTAACTGGTCTAGCTACATTTTTAAGGGGATGGTTAGTAACATAGGAAATGCTAAAAAGTTTTTAATGTATCCACGATTTCTTCAAACCATTTTGGGTATCGAAACTAGTGTTACAAGACAATACCGTGTGTTCAAGCTATCTAGTAAACTTTTTGCTAATATGAAGCTCAACTTTGAGGGACAACCTATGCAACTTTTAGCTGCTATGCTTCCTCAAGATCAAGTAGGTGAAGGTGCAGGGGTAGCTACACAAGCTGTCCCTCCACCCATACCTGAACCTATTCCTGAGCCTGTGCCTGAACCTGACCAACCTCATTACCATTTGTCTACACCCCCAAGACAACAAACTTCTGACCCTATTGCTCCAGTCTTTGAGCATTGTCAAAGTTTAGACCCAAACATTGCTTCCTTCTCACGAGTCCATGAGACTGATAATGAACCCTTCACTTCCACCAATGTAGAAGATGAACCTTTGGGAGGTTCTTTCCATGCATCTCCATAAAGGTCCACTCAAGCTCCCCCTGCAGGTCACACTTCAGGAGGTGCAGAGGGCCTTATTACACTAACTGCTTTGTCCTATGTAGTTTCTACTTTGGTGCAGAAGGTAAATTCTTTAGAAACTGAGCTCACAACACACAAGAAGCTATTTAAGGATGTGGTGGGAAAGTTAGTCAAGAAAGTAAAGGTAATGGAGGTAAAACTCAAGACCAAGAAAAGGAAGGTGGTTATGAGTGATTCTGACCAAGAAGAAGGAGGAGAGCAATCTGTGGATTTGGATGCTCTGATTGCATTAGCTAATGCAGCTGTGACTATTGATTCCAATATTCCTCCTGGTGGTGCTTCTAATAATCCTGCTGCTAGTTCCCATATTCCTACTGATGCTCCTACTGGTGGTGATTTTGCTCCTGCTCATTCTACATCACCATCCAGAGATTCTTTCAAGGGAAAAGGTGTTGCTAAGCCTTCTTCCCCTGTCTCAGAAAGAACTAAGAAGCAATTAGCAGATGAGAGGCTGAGTGAAATTAAAGCTGCAAGATTAGAAGCTCTTGAGAGGAAAAGATTTGAGAAAGAAAGAGCTGAAATTGCAAGACAGGATGCAATTTATGCAAAACAGTTAGAACAAGAGGTAGAGATGTCTGCTTCTCAGAGGGAGACCAGACAAGAGGAGGTTCTTTCATCTGCAAAGCATTATTCTGATGCAGATTGGATTGACATCATGGCCCAAGTTCATGCCAATGCAGGCCTTTCTTCTGAGCTTCTGGGTGCAGATGTAAATGATGATAATTTTGCTGAGAGGATGGTTGCATTAATCAATCAAAGGAAGAGAGCATTTGCTGAACAAACGGCTAAAGAGAAGAGGGATAAACCAATGACACCTGCTCAACAAAGGGAATACATGAGAGTATTTGTCAAGAATCAGAGTACCACAATTTACTCTACTGGCTAGTCTATGACATATGTGAAATCCTTGACTGATGAGCAACTCATAGATGAGTTTGAGAAGATCAGGATAGCTGTGGCAAATATTAAGTCTAACGAACTCAGAAGGACTCTGAAAAAAGCTGGTGAAGCTCTGGAACCAGACACTTCAAAGAAGTGAAAGTCTACTGAAGCCCTTATTCCATCTGTGCCTGATGTTCCCTAACCACCAGTCGTTTCCTCACCCAAATCTTCTGGCACAAAGAGGAAGTATCTTGGCAGGAGTCGTATAACTAAGCCTAATTCTATACTTTCAAAATTGGATTTAGATGCAGATGATAAGACATTCATCAAGGTTGTTTCTGATGAGGACTCTGAAGATGAGGCTCCTATTCTTTGGTCTGCTTTTGCTGGTTAGGAGGTGATCTATACTCCTCTGGGAGAAATTAATGCTCTTTATATGATGGATCAGTCTACCAAACATTTTACCACTCTAAGGGAGATCCTTTATATGATGGATAGACAGGATCTATTGAACTAATATGGATTGGTGGTTAAGTACTATGAAAACCATCCTGTTGCTGGTGCTGGATTGGTGATATGGGGTGATCTTCAGGTGTTGATGAATTCTCAAGCAGGTGGTAAGGGTTCTTTGGTTTGGAATCATTAATCTCATTGGCAGATTCGAAGTTGGAGACTGTATACTCTTTCCAATGGTCATGTCTTGGAAACTATTTTTGTAGAGGTGTTGTACATGTTTTCAGATGTATCTTATCCTATCTTAGTGAAGCTCATGGAAAGGATGCTAAAGCACAAGTTGGAGATTGACAAGGATGTTGTGGGCAATGACATGACTACTGCTGAGCAATTGATTCGGTTCATCAAGAATCAAATTGCTGTTGCCCAAGTTTCTCCTGTTTGATCATGGTACTCTGTAACTCTATTGTATATATTCTAACTCTACCTTTCGTGATCCAATGTTGGTTCCAAACTGTCTTTTTGATTATATAAACGCTCTTTTGCTGTTGTTTGTATTAACTGGTTTTCACAGAATTTTTGTTCTTACGTAAAAGTGTTTTGTTAAAAAAGGATTTTGGAAACTGACAAGCTTTGGCAATCTGTTCATCGTCATAAGTTTGAAGCGACCTTTGGTGTATTGCAAAGTTGTTTTTGTTTCAGGCATCAGGGTTTAAGATATGTACATTATGTCAGCGTTTGTGGTGGGTGGTTAACACACACAAAAAATGGTGCGCGTCTAACTCACCATGTGTTCTTACAGTACATGAAAGAGCTTGTGGATTCAACCCATGAGGGTACGACTCTTGGTGTGACTCTCAAATCCGTTGTGATAGCTTTTAATAGTGTTGCCGTCAATAAAACATAGGGTCTTTTAAACTGTCACCCATGCTTCATTTGCTGAGAGTTAAATCTGGTTCTCAATACCAGGCTCCTCAGAGGCAGAATTAATTGACCTATGATTTCAATTCCCAGGTCTTTTAGGACTAGATGAAGTTGTTATAGTGTAATGGTTTGCTTAAAACCATAGGGTCACTTCAATGGACCAATGTTATGTGAATGTAGCCAATTAGTTGAGATGGTTTGCAATCCACCATGGGAGCAACCCTTTTTGGGTCCCAAGGATTTGCAATTAGCGAAAAGCAATAAAAACGCTGTGTGGTATCTAGGCTAATAAAAATCCGGGTTTTTCATGGCTGTGGTTGATTTGCCTAAAATAATCTGCGTGGCATATTCCATTTCACCGCATTGATTCATGTTCTAAAGAGTTTGGACTGGTTACTAATTCACCGGGTGGATGTCACGAATTCCTCCAAAGGATTTAGCTAGCCCAAGAGTGAGTAGCTACTTGGTAAAGGCTTATCAAATCTATCAGTTGCTTGCGGTTGTCTTCCAATGTTGTTGCTAGTTCTAGATTTCTTTCTGAAGGTTCTTTATTGTTGTGGCTGTTTTGATGTTAGAGTCAACAAGGGCTCTTCCAAAGATTTTTCATAAACCCCACCTATATGGTTCTTGAAGGTGTTCTTATGAAAAATCATGATGCTGCTTTCTCTAGAGACATTCAGCTGATTCTGTGCAGGAAATTTTCAAGTATTCTCAAGTCATGCTCCTCAATCACAAGGGCCGATTGGATGGGCGCGACTGCAAAGTTCATATTTCAATCTTACAGGTTCAAGACGGAGATCTATCTAGAAACTGGATCATTAACAATAGTCAAATTCCATTTAGGGCGAGGATTGTTAGGAATAATTGTTAATACTTAATTTCTTTAGTAGGTATGTAGTTCGTAATGGTACGAGGTAGTTGTTCTACTGGCAGGGTTATCGCTAGTTCCTGCTCAAGTTATCATGCAAGTATTAAAGCTGCACCATATGAAGCTTTGTACGGAAGAAAGTGTAGATCGCCTGTATGTTAGAGTGATGTTGGGGATAGCCAACTCACAGGTCCAAAGTTGATCTGTGATACGACTAGAAGATTGTCCAGATTAAGAATCGTTTGTTAGCTGCTAGTAGTCGCCAGAAGAGTTATGCAGATAAGTAACTTAAGCCGTTGGAGTTTGAAGTTGGTGATATGGTATTACTTAAGGTATCACCATGGAAGGGCGCTGTGCGTTTCAGAAAGCACGGGAAGTTAAGTCCTCGTTACATTAGGCCATTCAAGGTTTTGGCTAGAATTGGTCCAGTGGCTTATACATTGGAGTTGCCTGAAGAGTTGGAGGGGATTCATAGTACTTTTCATGTTTCGAATCTCAAAAACTATTTAGCGGAAGGTGAAGTTATTGTTCCGTTGGAAGAGATCCAACTTGATGATAAGTTGCATATGATTAAGGAACCGGTAGAGATTGTTGATAAAGAGGTTAAGCGACTTAAGCAGAGTCGCATACCTATAGTTAAAGTTTGTTGAAATTCGCAAAGAGGTCCAGAATTTACTTAGGAACATGAGGATCAGATTAAAAAGAAGTACCCTAATCTCTTTACAAGTAAGGACAAAGCAGAGAGAGTGGATGAGACGAGCTGAGTGCCGGGACGTCACTCCCTAAAGGTGGGGAGAATGTAACAACCCGAGTTTCAGGTCAACGTCTATCCTTAGCTAAGATAGTTATTTTTAATTACATAAATAATTATAGTCGTTATGCTATATGTGGTTGATTAGAGTTCCCATTTATTAGTAAATTTCATTCCGTGATTTAGTTTCTACTTGTTTTTAGCATTTAAGGAAGTCAGAAAAATATATTTTATTGCCCCGAGAGCGTAAATATGTTAATTTTGTATTTTTCGTCGTTTCCCTGAGTTTTTGTAAAAACTATGTTTAAAGGTCGTGTTTTACGAGGTTTAACGTTTTATTAAAGGTTTTAAACTATATTTAGTAGGACGGATTTAAAATATTTACAAACATGATGGTACTTGATATGTTGGTCGAATTTACTTATAAAAGAAATGCTTTTGTACTAAACTTGCAAGGACTTATGAAAGGAGGGGTTAAAGTTTCCAAATGGTCAAAGTTTATATCTATAAATACAAGCATATATCACACACTTCATTTCTTTTCCAAATTCATTTTCTCTTGCTCCTTCCCCCTTGTCCGTTTGAAGTCACACACACATACAAACATTGCCATCAAAAATTTATTACTTACATGCATTTAAATCTGATTATACCATATTAATCCTTGTTTAATCCTCTACAAATCCCACTAATAAAACCTTACATGCAATGAGTATTTTGAAAGTTGGGTTTTTTGGTCAATTTCTAATGATTTGGTGTATAAGGAAGTGTTTAGGGGTGTTAGATTAGTGTTATATTGAAGTGGTTTTCTTTAAAAATGGGTTTTGGTTTGGTCCTTGTGCTCGTCCGATTTCAAAAGGAAGGGGGAAACAAAATTTGAGCTTTGTTCTAGCTTTTTAAGCTCTTGTTTATGTTTACTTGTTGCTAGATTAGATGATTATTGCATATATGTAATTATAGCTAGTTGATTCTAGTGCAAAATGGGTTTGAACGTATTTCATGTATGAACATATGTTTGATGGTTTTGGTATATGTTAATAGGTTAGTTAAAAATGTTGGAAGGGTTAGATTTTGTTAAAAATGAATTTTGGTATGACTTTTGGTTGACTTTTGTTGACCAGAAAGTTTGACTTGGTCATAGCATGTCAAGAAATTTTTGAAATTTAAATTAGGCTTTTGAATATGATAAAGGATGTTCTAAGGTCCGTTTTGATATAAGGTGGGCTTTGTAACTCCTAAAAACGAAGATTTTACGGCCAAGTCAAGTTTGGGTCATTTTGGGGGTAAAAAGTTAACTACGAAGTTTGACTTTTGTAAGTCAAACTTGCGTATACTTTTGAATATAGTTTATAACAAGTAAAGGGTTCATAATGTTAGTTAAATTAAGATGAAATGCTAAGTTTGGATTATATTATCCTTACTTTCGGCAAACTTTCTAAAAATGGAAACATTGTAAGAAACGTTGTAATAATTGATGAATATGTCAAGCGAAATGTTTTGCGTCACACTTGAAGATTTTAGTATATGATTATATATACGTAATAGTAATACATATATATACATTATATGATTTAATATACTATTAGTCACATACCGCCATATATGTATTATATAGGTCGTGGTTGAGACGTGAAGCTTATTATGCTTGTTGATTGATTAATTTGGATCTTTTGCTTAAGGTGAGTTCATAACCTCGCTTTTAAACTATTTTAAATGTTTTAAACCTGCGAGGGAGATACATGTTTGTTTTATAAAATCGAACACATATGATTTATGGTATGCAAGACCCGATATGAGATTATTTCCGCATAAGTTGCTATTGTCGAAGTCCCTTAATTCATGAACCGTCAATCGCCTATAATGGGTCAACGCTAATGCATTAAATAGATCTATTGGGTTTGACAGCCCTGTCCGAGGTTTGAATCCTTTTGAACACCCTGTTAAACGGACATTTTGTTATTAGAAATATAGAAGGTATATGACAATAATACCTAGTTTAGGGAACTTAAACATATGAAATGCCATATGTATTGTTAACGTTCGGTGTCATGAGCTTAATGCGCGAAAGAAAAGAAGTTGCTATACATTGCATTTGTTGCTTTGTTTTCCCGAGAACTATTTATGTGTTCAAAGATCTTTACTTACTGATTACTTTAAACTCTATAAATTTCACTTAACTTTGTTGTTGACATTTTAAACATGTTTTATCCCAGGTAATCAAGGCTGAAGGCAACGATGGCGTGGAGGTGTCGTGCGTGTATGGTGATTGAATGAAAGGAAAGGCTACTTGTGTGTTCCGGTCTTTCAAAAACAATGTCTTGTGTTATGTTTAAAACAATGTCTTTTATTTGAACAATTGTCTTTCAAATACTGTATGGTTGGGGTTACGATTCTGTGGGGACCTAATGCATTTTAACTCTGAATAATTATGGAACACATGTGGTTTAAACGTCTTATTTAGGTCGTTTTCTATATTCATGGTAAAGGATGCTATTTAGTAACACCAAATTGATAATTTCTGCTGCGCAATCCGATGCCCCTCGGGGCGGGTGTTACAAAGAGTCTGTGAAGCAATGGCGTCAGGATTATAAAGTGACGTCATCGCGACCTATTTTCTATATATACAAACTCATTTTTAGGGTTTTAGATGTGGAACTTTTGGGAGACGAAGCATATACTTAGGGTTTGAGTTTAGCAGCTTTTAAGGTCATTTTTAAGGTGAGAAAACCCTCTTGTATCAGCCTTATACTCATGTTTTAATCAAGTGAAGTCCTTTATCTCTTAAACTTTCAATATGTCTATGTAACACCCCCAAATTGGGTCGCAGCGGAATAAGGGTCCGGGGCGTGTTACTTCTCAGATCAATAACACAAGATGTATATAGAACGACTAAAAAGTCGTTTAAAACTGATACATTGGAATTAACAAAGTATTTGTTACATAAGCCGAGGCTTCACTTGTCCACTTGTTCAAAATACAAAGATTTCTAGCCTAATACAGTTATATAAAATGTAATGCGACAAAATCTTTAATGCATGATATCCAAATCAAAACCACCAATGTATCCCTTGCACCTCGTGCTTACTGATCCCCTGAAAAATATTGCTTTAAAACGTCAACAATAATGTTGGTGAATTCATAGGTTTGATAAATCGTATATTGTAGGACCACAAGATTTCCCAAGTGTATGATAATGCAACAGATGCAGACATCATATAAATGTAATTACGTTGCCCTAAGCTCATGACACTGAAGCTCGACATAAATAAATACCATATAAATGGCCTACATTGCCCGTGATGATGTTCTAACCTGCAACATCCTATGTTCGACATGGTATACGTTTGTTTGCCCAGTGATAGCTAATCACCCGAACGGGGATGTCAATCCCAATAGATCTATTCATAACATTCGCGCTCACAATCCAGTAACTGACAGTTCATGATAATGGGCTCAACTAGGGTTATCGCAACTTAGGCAACACGTAATCATAATGTAAAAGTATCCACTTGTGTCCAGTTGTAAAAACATTGCATGTTTCTCACCCCAAAAACTAATAAAACAAAAGCATGTAAAACGTGGGGCTATGAACACACCTTGAGTAAGCGTATGTCAAGTATATCACAGATAATGCGTCCCGTAAATCGTTAGATGCAACCTATTTAAATTAAGGTCGTATAAGTACTAATCACATTAGGTAACTACTACCATGCATAATTCTATATAGCTAATCACCATCTAATTGTTTTGGAAAAATTGCGTTTAATAAGTTAAAACGTTTATAATTACCGTTGAACTGGCGTAACTTTCGCGTTTTAAGCCCGATTTTGACGTTTCTTATGCCCACGCTTTCATATTAGGACGAGTTATCATAATTTGACATTTTCATATTTTTGATCCTCTGATGAACAGTACTTTTTACTGTTCACACCAGTTATAAAGTTATTTTTATAGTTTTAGTTATCGTAAAACCCGTAAACGTCGTATTTTATTCGTTATAGCTCCGTTTTTAGCGATTCTTTCGAGCACGTTCTCGTAATTGAAAGTTATATTTATTTATGAGGTTTAAAAAAATAAAAGTTTCTGTCATGAATAGTAACTTTTATAAAAGTATTAATTGTCGTAAACTCGCGAAATTCATAACTCATTCGTTATTAATTGAAAATTTTCGTTTCTTATCAATTTGGAATCCTAAAAATATGTGTAATCTGTTAAAAATACTAAACTTGCTGTTTTATATAATTTTTATAAATTGTTTTATAAAAATTCTTTTATAAATCCGTTTATTTATCGTATAACTTGTTTTTACCGTAACTTTTTCGTTATTTATCCGTTTTTCAAGTTTCTTAGCTTTTTGGAATCGTCATGAGACGTACTATTTTATAAAAATATAAAGTGGACAGGTTGTATGTCGAATTAAAACAGAAAGTTAGGATGTCTTTCTTGATTCCATATGTAAACTTTGTTTCTATAACTTTCAACTTTGTATTTTACCATAAGTCTTTTATACTATATATATATTGTAAAACCCACTGTATGAAATTCGAATCCAAACAGCCCTTTGCATAGCTTTTATATAATTAAGTATATACTTTTATTTTATATACTTTTCAACTAATTAATTCACCACAAGTCTTACACAATCCTTTATATCATATGTCATACATATATTAGTGTCCATAGGTCCATTGTTTGTCCACATGAGTCCATGATATCAATATTAACAAGCCATTACATCACATGAAAACATAAACTTTCCATAAGTAACTTTTAGTTTATAAGTTTACACTTGAACTTTTTATGCATTAACCAAGTGTGTACAAGAGTTATACTTCTATTATAACCTTATTTTAGTGTTCATATAACATGACTAAAAGTCCATAAACAAGATTAACATGTCATTTGCATTACTTTTACTTGTAACATATTAAGTGAACTTTTAAAACCCTAATTTGTATATATCCATTTTTACACTAAATCAACATGGTAAAATACTTCTATGTCCATTTTATCATGATATTAACAATAACATAACATATGTAAAAGTGTTAAAAATCATAATCACAAGTAAGTTATCCCTTTAACATGTTTAAAAAAAAACCCTAAATGGTGATTTTGCTATGTAAACATCATATATACATATAATCATGAAAATGAAAAGATAAAGGTTTTAGGTAACCTTAGTGATGATGTATGATGATGAACAATGTGTGCTAAACCCTTGTTTAGACTTTAAAACCAAACCTGCACCCTTTAAAACCCTAAATTATAAGAAAAACCCTAGCTTCCTTTTCTTGTTTCCACACTTGTAAATCTTTAACTAATACTTCAAATCATCTTGAGGTATCTTAGATATGATGTGAGATTACTTGTATGTGTTAAAGAAAAATTTTATATGGATTGTTCTTGGTTTTTAGTTTGAGCCATGGGTTGGATAAGAGACAAAGAGATAGGAATTTGTTTTTGTTAAGTGTGAAATGTTGTGTATGAGTTATCTCTCATGTGCATGTAATATATATGAAAAGGTGGTAAGAGTGCTAGCTAACTTTGACCAATATTTTCAAAGGAGGAGGGAAATTAGGGCATGGGAACCATGGGACAAGATGAGTAAAATGGGGATGACTAGTGGTCAAAACCACTAGTCATGACCCTTCTTAATGTTCTATGTTTCCTTGTTTCCTCATGTGGGAGTTATCCCATGATATTAAGGAACTTGTTCACTAGCTCTTTTCTTTCTTTTGATAAATAAAATGTTACTTGCAAATTGTTGGTAAAAGATGAAGTAATATGAAATGTGTAGTCATTTATTTAGCAAGTGTATGTAACTTATAAAGTCTTTGTTATCTTGCATATATATATGAAACGTGTACATATGCATGTATATGGGCAAAGTTTTATAAACTTTGATCATTGTATATAAACATAGACATTCGTTGAAGCGTAGAAAAGTTTTGGTGGTTCCGGGAATGCCTAAATGCAATTTATCGCGAAACGTATACACTTTACGTATCCGATAAAAATAAAATGAACAAAGACGATAATTATTCTCAAAATAATTATTTAATACTTGATTGATGTAAATGATTAATTGTTTGGTGCCCGTTTACATTGAACGCTAATTTTTAGCTTACGCGATTTTACTTAATACATGAAATTACAAGCAACCGCGTACGACGCTAAAAATAAATAGTAGATTTATCGACCTCGTCAATGACTTGAAAACACAGGGTGTTATAGTCTATGTGTTGTTTGATTATTTATTGTTCTTCACTTCTCTTTAACTTGTGGTATGTGCTTAAATACACATACCTTTTACCTATAAAAACGACCTTAAACGACCAAAAACGCACATAAAATACCATATATATGCTTGTTTTTATGTTTGTACTGTGCAGGTACCGATGCGGCGTCGCTTCAACCGTTTAACTTCACGGTCCATGATCTCAATGGGTTCCTCCACAAATTGAAGCTTGTCATCAAAATGAAGTCCATCCAACGAAACGGCTAACGGTTCTTCGGCATAGCACTTTTTCAAGTTGGATACATGAAATGTGTTGTGAACCCTGCTTAGTTCTTCTGGAAGCTCGAGTTTGTAAGCAACCTCTCTAACCTTTCCTAACACCTTGAAAGGTCCAACATACCTGGGGTTTAACTTCCCCCGTTTGCCAAAACGTACGACCCCTTTCCAAGGCGAAACTTTAAGCATAACTTTATCCTCGACTTGGAATTCCATCGGTTTACGCTTCAGATCGGCGTAACTCTTCTGTCGATCACGAGCGGCTTGCATCCTTTGCTTGATTTAGACGATTTTCTCAGTCGTCTCTTAAATTAGTTCTGGGCCGAGGATTTGAGCTTCTCCAACTTCGGTCCAACAAACAGGTGAACGACACTTTCAACCATAAAGTGCTTCGAATGGTGCGGCCTTGATGCTAGCGTGATAGCTATTATTATAAGAGAATTCAACTAGCGGTAAGTGATTAACCCAACCTTTTCTAAAATCGATCACGTAAGCATGCAGCATATCCTCAAGAGTTTAAATTGTCCTCTCGCTATGCCCGTCTGTTTGTGGATGGTATGCAGTACTCATATCTAAATTAGTACCTAAAGCATTCTGAAGTGACCTCCAGAAGTTGGATGCAAACCTCGGGTGGCGATCACAAATGATTGAAACAGGTATTCCGTGCCTTGTGACAACCTGCTTTAGGTATATTCTTGCAAGTTTATCCATAGGATCAGTCTCTCTCATTGGTGTGAAAATTACAGACTTAGTGAGTCGGTCTATACATCACCCAAATTGGTGGTCGTAGCCTTGCGGACGTCTTAGGAGCTTTGTGACAAAATCCACAGTGATGTTGTCCCACTTCCATTCAGGTATCTTGGGTTGTACCAACAATCCTGATGGCCTTTGATGTTCGACCTTGACCTTAGCACAGGTCAAACACTTGCTAACATAGGTGGCGATGTCAGCTTTTATATTGGGCCACCAATATAGCTTCTTCATATCTTGGTACATCTTGTCAGAACCCGGATGTATAGAATATTTTGATTTGTGGGACTCGTGCATGACTACAGTCCGCAAATTGACATAACAGGGTAGCCAACTCCTGCCATTGAGGCATAGAGTTCCATCCGCACGGGGTTCCAACTTTTCTGTCCTAATCGCCTCTGGATTTTTAGCGTTTTCAACCAACATTCCACCAACATCTTCATTCTTGATGTTCTCTGGTTTTCGTGCTTCAGTCTAAGCATTCAAGATTTGTTTGGGAAGATCCAAGCCAATAGTCATGACTAAGGCTTGAACTCTTAATGGTTGATCTCTTTCCTTCCTGCTTAGAGCATCAGCAACAACGTTTACCTTTCCCGGGTGATAACGAATCTCACAATCATAATCACTGAGTAACTCCAACCAACAACGTTGCCTCATGTTCAACTCTTTCTGATTAAAAATGTGTTGTAGGCTCTTATGATCAGTGAACACCGTGCACTTGGTTCCATACAGGTAGTGCCTCCAAATCTTGAGAGCGAACACTACTGCTCCAAGTTCCAAATCATGAGTTGTATAGTTCTTCTCATGAATCTTCAGTTGGAGTGATGCATAAGCAATCACCTTTTCTCTTTGCATTAACGCAGCGCCCAAACCCTTCTTTGAAGCATCGCAGTATGCGATAAAATCTTTGCTTCCTTCAGGTTAGGCCAGGATTGGTGCACTGCACAACTTCTGCTTCAACAGTTGAAAAACTGCTTCTTGTTTATCACCCCACTCAAACTTGACCTTCTTCTGGGTGAGCTTGGTCATCGGTTTGGCGATCTTTGAAAACCCTTTAATGAATCTCCGGTAATACCCAACAAGACCTAAAAATTGTCGAATCTCCGTTGGTGACTTAGGAGATGCCCAATCTTTAATGGATTCGATCTTGGCGGGATCCACGTGAATGCCCTCACTATTAATCACGTGACCAAGGAACTGTACTTTGGGAATCCAAAATTCACACTTGGAAAATTTGGCATACAACTCCTCTTTCTTAAGCAATTCCAAGATTAGCTTAAGATGCTCTTCGTGCTCTTGCTTGTTCTTTGAATATATCAGAATATCGTCAATAAAGACAATTACGAATTTATCCAAATATGGTTTGCACACCCGATTCATAAGGTCCATGAATACGACAGGTGCGTTTGTCAAACCAAATGGCATAACTTGAAATTCATAATGGCCATAACGGGTTCTGAAAGTGGTTTTTGGAATGTCTTCTTCTCGAACCCTCAGTTGGTGATAACCCGAACTTAGGTCGATCTTCGAGTAGACACTCGACCTTTGAAGCTGATCAAATAAATCATCATTTATTGGGAGCGGATAACGGTTCTTCACCGTTAGCTTGTTCAATTCCCGATAATCAATGCACATCCGGAATCATCTGTCTTTCTTCTTGACGAACAAGACCGGAGCTCCCCAGGGTGAGGAACTAGGTCTTATAAAGCCTTTGTCAGATAGTTCTTTTATTTGCTCCGACAACTCTTTCATTTTAGAAGGTGCCAATCGATAAGGCGCCCGAGCTACGGGTGCAGCACCAGGTACCAAATCGATTTGGAATTCCACTTGTCGAGTCGAAGGAAGACCCGGCAAGTCCTCAAGAAAACTTTAGGAAAATCTCGAACTATTGGTACATCCTCAAGTCGATTCTTCTCCGACTTGTCTTCAACCTCATTTGTAGTGACATGTGCCAAAAAGACTGAACATCCTTTTAGCGTGTATTCTTGTGTTTTGGCGTACGAGATAATGTGTAGACGAGCCTCATGTCCCTGGTTGCTTTCGTCACCGTGAACAATTAATGTTTCAATTCCCCAGGGGATACGAACAATCTTTTCGGCACACACAATGATTGCTTGGTACTTTGCCAACCAATCCATACCAATTATAACATCAAAACTACCAAGTTCTATGGCCATTAAATTTATGTTGAATGAGTGGTTCAGGAGATTTAATGTGCAACCCCTAAGGATAGTGTTTAACCCAATTATCCTCCCGTCAGCTAGTTCGACATCATAATAGTGATCTAAGGTAGATGGCGTGATATCCATTTGGGAACTAAATGTAGTAGACACAAAACTCCTATCGGCACCAGTATCAAATAATATAGAAGCATAGGCGTTGTTGAGAGGAACGTACCCGTCCTACGATATTAGAATCTGGGGTTTTGTCCTCAACATTGGTCCCACCACATACACTTTGGCTGGAGCCCTATCATTACCAACTTGATTTCCACGGTTTTTGTTGTTCTTCAGCTTTGGGCATTCCCTCTTGTAGTGTCCTTGAACTCCACACTCGAAGCAAGTAGGTTTCTGGCCTGACCCAGTGCCCCTCTGATTGTTAGCATTGTTGGCATTTCCCGCACTCCTACAGTCATGAGCAAAATGGCCAACTTTGTTGCATTTATGGCATTTTGGAGCACACGGACCGTCGTGGTGATAGTTGCATTTAGCGCATAGGGGTTTAGATCCCCCGTATGGCTTCTTTTCACCAGTCCCTGCAGTATAGGCCCTGCCAGTGTTCTGTCTCTTGTTCTGTTGTTGTTGGTTTTGATTGTTTCGGGAAGTGTTTTCAAACTTCCTTTTGTTCTCAGCCTGTCTTTCAGCAATAGTGATGACTTTCTTATCCATTAGTTCAGTGGCCATTTCAACAGCCTCTTGCATGGTTTTTGGCTTTGATGCTATAATGTTTCCATGGATCATTTTGGGTAATCCGCCGACGTACCTTTCAATCTTGTCAGACTCCTCCGGAAACATCCTAACACACAACAGTGCTAGTTCCTGGAAACGTTGGTTGTACCCTATCACATCAGTACCCTTCACTTTCAAATTCCACAATTCAGCCTCGAGCTTTTTCATCTCGTTCCTTGGACAGTACTTGTCAGTCATTTTCTTTCTCAGATCGGCCCAAGTCATTGCATATGCAGCATCATGACTGACAGTCATAACATAAGAATTCCACTATGTTAGAGCACCTGCTAGAAGAGTACAAGTGGAAAACTTAACCTGATTTTCCACAGAGCAGTTACTTATGCGGAAAACAGTCTCCATCCTTTCGAACCATTGAGTTAATTCAACAACTCCCTCAGTGCCTTTGAAATATAGAGGTTTGCACTTCATAAAGTCTTGGTAAGTGCATTCTCAAACAATGCGTTCAGTCCTTCTGCCACCTGTTCCCGAAGTGTGGCTGTCATCGCCATTCCTGTTTGCATCTCGTGCTGCCAAAGCAGTAGTGACACCTTGGTCAATCATTACCTAAAGTTGGGCATTAGTGACTGATGTGGTGGTGGTTGCTGTTGGGGATGGGGTTGTTGTGACTGGTGTTGACCTTGTGGTTTGTTTTGGTGCCATTTTCTTCAATCACAAGAAAATACAATACCCGTTAGATTTCATTAAATCATAACCATGACATGACATATACATGATAAATAAAGTAAGATCACATCACACAGTGAAATATACAACAGAATTGTAATCAACAATGATATAACCAAATCGACATTCATTCATAAACAAATTCGATTACAGACGTGACATAATACAACCATTCCATATATAAATTGGAAAACATACATGAATGGTCCAGATACAAAATGATCATAACGTCTAGGTTACAAAATAAACATAACAACCTAAAGCCTTACTAGCCGGGATTAAACCCGTAATACTTAGTAGGCTATATACAAAATGACTAGCCATAACATGATCTAATCTATGAACTGCTACCAGCTTCCTCTGGCAGCTCTGGCTACGCAGGACCTCCAGTGGGTCCTTGCTGTCCCTGTAGTGCGGTAACATGTCCCTGTAGTGCTGTAACATGTCCCTGTAATGCTACCACCTGTCCCTGTAGGGCTATCACCTGCCCCTGCAAGGTGGTCACCTATCCCAGTAGTGGAGTCACCTCTCTCTGTAGAGACTGCATAACTGTCAATGTTTGTATAAGCTGCTGCTGTCGGGTATGATCAGCTGTCCTTAACTCTCTCATCTCTGCAGATCTCCTATGGTCTGCCTTCAGCAATCTCTATAGGTCAGCCTGTCTCATGGATCAACAATTTTTCCATTGCATAAAAAACTCTCTAATCTTTGACAATCTGACCAGTACGGTAGTGCGACAGTTGACATAACCTCTCCTGCAGGTCAAGATCACTCGCATCATCGATCGCCTCTAAAGCCTCTCGGGACAATCAGCCTTTGTCTCACATCTGATGACGTGTATATGCTGTGCTTGTCTGTCTCTAAATCACATATTGAGCGACCTGCCAATAGCGGGGGGGCGGTGTCTTTGACTCTTTCATCGTCTACCTCGTATAAACCTCATCCGTGTCCTTGCTCTACCCTAGTCTCAATGCTGTCATAGGTCGACCAATCTGTGTCAGTACTAACTGGTACCCCTGATGGTCTCAACTATCTTTATCCATGAGTCGGTGATCCTATTATCCAACCTCTCTTTCTGCGATCACGCCTGATCTCCTTTATAGTAGTACTAGCCATAGTTTTGACCTTATGACCTCCAGCTGGTCTAGCAGTAACAGCAGATGAGCTCTTTCCTACCTCGTATCTAGGACCAAGAGCGATACCTAACCTCTTCTGAGGTGGTAAGGTAACCTCAGGTCTGTCCTCCCTACGACTAGCAGAGGGAAGTAGCAATGGTGGTGATGAAGTAGGAACTGATATAGGCAAGGGTGGTGGTATCCCTAATGATGGTGCATCTGGTCTGGTGGGGGAGAGTATGAAGGGTGGTGGTAATGGTAAAGAATAGGAAGTAGATGCGGCCTCAGCTCTCATCTGGATCATCGCAGCTCGATAGCCCAATGAACGAATGGGGCTAGGAGGTAGTGCTGGTGATAACACAGGTGAGGGTGGTGATAGTGGTAGTGATGGGGAAGGTATCTGGAGAAGTGGTGAAGACCATAGGGAGAGTGGTGATGATGGTGGAGTAGATATAGCGAGAAGTCTGACATCCTCTGCATCAGACCATACTGGTGTAGGTACTGGAGCTGGAATAGAAATCCTAGCTGTCATACGATATGCAGGGTGTGGTGGTGGTGTGCCGAAGAATCATCAGTCTTGAAAAGAGAAGAGGAAATGGCTCTGTCTCCTCCGCAGATGGGGCCTGATCAGTAGCTGGTAAAGCAACAACTACAGAGTCGGCAGGAGCTAGGTGCTCCTCCTCCTCATCATCATCGGCCTTGATGTCCATGTCATCATCCTCATCATCCTCTGATGACCCCTCCTCGTTATCACCGTCATCTCCTCCATCGAAAGGATAATTGACAGGATCCTCCTCGAGGTCCTCATCGTCATCCTCCTCCAGGTCCGCCTCAGGATCGGACTCCAGGACATAGTCAGGTGACTGAGCAGTGGGTGAGGCATCCTCAACACCTGGCTGATCCTCAGCAAGAATCTCATCATCAGTATGCTCTCGGCCTGGAACATAATCTGGCGAAGGTGGTGCCTGCTCTAGCTCCTCAAGGCCAGGCACGTAATCTGGAGAGGGTGGGGCCTGAAGAGCGGCCTCCACGTATGGGTCCTCTGGCATCCCAGGCAGCTCAAGGTACTCGTGATCATCGGCTCTCGGTGATCCTATGTCTGATAAACCCTCAAATGGGCTAGAAACCTCCGTGTATGTAACCCCCGATTCATCCGAATCAGGATATTACTGAATCTGAAAATTCAAAATAGGGCTTTATAGTAGTAATATAGACTCTTTTAGTAATATTCATTATATATCATCAACCTTGTATATCAATTATGAATGCATCTAGTCCAACCAACTAATGCAACAAGTAGTGTATGCATGAATGTATGCACATATGTATGTCCCGTGTAAAACCCCTTTGTATGAATTCGATGTTTGAAAACGGTTATAGTCCAGCAAAAACATTTGACCTAGTTCTCTATAACCTTGGCTCTTGATACCAATCTGTAACACCCCCAAATTGGGTCGCAGCGGAATAAGGGTCCGGGGCGTGTTACTTCTCAGATCAATAACACAAGATATATATAGAACGACCAAAAAGTTCATTTAAAACTGGATACATTAGAATTAACAATGTTTTTGTTACATAAGCCGAGGCTTCAATTGGTCCACTTGTTTCAATATACAAAGTTTTCTGCCCAAGCCAGTTATACAAAAAAATGTAATGCGACAAAATCTTTAATGCATGATATCCAAATCAAAACCACCAATGTATCCCTTGCACCTCGTGCTTACTGATCCCCTGAAAAACATTGCTTTAAAATGTCAACAAGATGTTGCTAGTACATTCATAGGTTGATAAATCGATTAGATTATAGGACCACCAAGATTTCCCATGGTATGATAATGCTACAGATGCAGACATCATTTAAATGGAATTTCATTGCCTAAGCTCTGACACTGAAGCTCGACATAAATGAAATACCATATAAATGGCCTACATTGGCCGTGAGATGTTCTAACCCGTACATCCATATGTTCGACACGGTATACGTTCGTTTGCCCAGTGATAGCTAATCACCCGAACGGGGATGTCAATCCCAATAGATCTATTCATAACATTCGCGCTCACAATCCAGTAACTGATAGTTCATGATAATGGGCTCAACAAGGGTTATCGCAACTTAGGCAACACGTAATCATAATTTAAAAGTATCCACTTGTGTCCAGTTGTAAAAACATTGCATGTTTCTAACCCCAAAAACTTATAAAACAAAAGCATGTAAAACGTGGGGCTATGAACTCACCTTTAGTGAGCGTATGTCAAGTATATCACAGATAATGCGTTACGTAAATCGTCAGATGCAACCTATTTAAAGTTAGGATCGTTAAGTCTAATCAATTGGGTAATTACTACACATGCCTAATTCTATATAGCTAATCACCATCTAATTGTTTTGGAAAAATTATGTTTAATAAGTTAAAACGTTTATAATTACCGTTGTAGTAAAACTGGCGTAACTTTCGCGTTTTAAGCCCGATTTTGACGTTTCTTATGCCCACGCTTTCGTATTAGGACGAGTTATCATAATTTGACATTTTCATATTTTTGATCCTCTGATGAACAATACTTTTTACTGTTCACACCAGTTATAAAGTTATTTTTATAGTTTTAGTTATCGTAAAACCCGTAAACGTCGTATTTTATTCGTTATAGCTCCGTTTTTAGCGATTCTTTCGAGCACGTTCTCGTAATTGAAAGTTCTATTTATTTATGAGGTTTAAAAAAATAAAAGTTTCTGTCATGAATAGTAACTTTTATAAAAATTGTTTTATAAAAGTATTAATTGTCGTAAACTCGCGAAATTCATAACTCATTCGTTATTAATTGAAAATTTTCGTTTCTTATCAATTTGGAATCCTAAAAATATGTGTAATCTGTTAAAAATACTAAACTTGCTGTTTTATATAATTTTTAAAAATTGTTTTATAAAAGTTCTTTTATAATTTCGTTTATTTATCGTATAACTTGTTTTTACCGTAACTTTTTTGTTATTAACCCGTTTTTCGAGTTTCTTATCTTTTTGGAAATCAGTCATGTGGTGTATTAATTTTATAAAATGTTAAATACCATTGTAGAGATTCGATTTCCAAACAGCTCTTTGATAGTCTTTTTATTTAATTAAGTATATTCTTTTATTTTATTTACTTTTCACTAATTATATTCCACCACAAGTATACACAATCCTTTATAATCATTTGTCATGACATATATAGTGTCCATAGGTACATGGTTTGTCCACATGTGGCCATGATATCAAATTTAAAAGGCATGACACACTTGAAACATAATAATCTTTCCTATAAGTACTTTTATTTACAAGTGTTCACTTGATCTTTTTTATGCATTTTCCATGTGTTGACAAGTGTTTACTTCTATATATAACTTTTTTTTAGTGGTTCATAAACAAGATTAACATGTCATTTGCATTACTTTTACTTGTAACATATTAAGTGAACTTTTAAAACCCTAATTTGTATATATCTATTTTTTACACTAAATCAACATGGTAAAATACTTCTATGTCCATTTTATCATGATATTAACAATAACATAACATATGTAAAAGTGTTAAAAATCATAATCAAAAGTAAGTTATCCCTTTAACATGTTAAAAAAAACCCCTAAATGGTGATTTTGCTATGTAAACATCATATATACATATAATCATGAAAATGAAAAGATAAAGGTTTTAGGTAACCTTAGTGATGATGAACAATGTGTGCTAAAACCTTGTTTAGACTTTAAAACCAAACTTACACCCTTTAAAACCCTAGATTTCCAAGAAAAACCCTAGCTTCCTTTTCTTGTTTCCACACTTGTAAATCTTTAACCAATACTTCAAATCATCTTGAGGTATCTTAGATATGATTGTGAGATTACTTGTATGTGTTGAAGAAAAAATTTAAATGGATTGTTCTTGGTTTTTAGTTTGAGCCGTGGGTTAGATAAGAGACAAAGAGATTTGAATTTGTTTTTGTTAAGTGTGAAATGTTGTGTATGAGTTATCTCTCATGTGCATGTAATATATATGAAAAGGTGGTAAGAGTGCTAGCTAACTTTGACCAATATTTTCAAAGGAGGAGGGAAATTGGGGCATGGGAACCATGGGACAAGATGAGTAAAATGGGGATGACTAGTGGTCAAAACCACTAGTCATGACCCTTCTTAATGTTCTATGTTTCCTTGTTTCCTCATGTGGGAGTTATCCCATGATATTAAGGAACTTGTTCACTAGCTCTTTTCTTTCTTTTGATAAATAAAATGTTACTTGCAAATTGTTGGTAAAAGATGAAGTAATATGAAATGTGTAGTCATTTATTTAGCAAGTGTATGTAACTTATAAAGTCTTTGTTATCTTGCATATATATATGAAACGTGTACATATGCATGTATATGGGCAAAGTTTTATAAACTTTGATCATTGTATATAAACATAGACATTCGTTGAAGCGTAGAAAAGTTTTGGTGGTTCCGGGAATGCCTAAATGCAATTTATCGCGAAACGTATACACTTTACGTATCCGATAAAAATAAAATGAACAAAGACCATAATTATTCTCAAAATAATTATTTAATACTTGATTGATGTAAACGCTTAATTGTTTGGTGCCCGTTTACATTGAACGCTAATTTTTAGCTTACGCGATTTTACTTAATACATGAAATTACAAGCAAACGCGTACGACACTAAAAATAAATAGTAGATTTATCGACGTCGTAAATGACTTGAAAACATAGGGTGTTATAGTCTATGTGTTGTTTGATTATTTATTGTTCTTCACTTCTCTTTAACTTGTGGTATGTGCTTAAATACACATACCTTTTACCTATAAAAACGACCTTAAACGACCTAAAACGCACATAAAATACCATATATATACTTGTTTTTATGTTTGTACTGTGCAGGTACCGGATATTCACTAAAGGACAAAAGCAAAGCCAAACCGGACAAAACTAAGCACGGATTTGAAAAGAGCGTGAAGCAAAAGTCAAAATCAAGCCAAAAGTCAATAGTCAAAGCCAAAGTCAAAAGTAAAAGTGAAAAGTCAACAGTCAAAGTCAACCCTGGCACACAGCAATAAAAAGAGCATCGAAAAACGATCCCAAAAAAACCAAAAAATGTCAAAGTGGTCCCACCCGTACCCATCTAGTAGGCCCGAGTCAGCCCACTATTATTAATAAACCCTTAAACCCATTAAAAGTACAAAACCTATTTCCTAAATCCAAAACCATTAAACCATGACCAAAACACAACCCGAGGCCTAAACCAATACACTTAACGGCCTGCTAACCAACACCTTGGTATACTCTAACCCCGTTAACTCTTAGGGACAATGGGTGCAACAACATTACACAACTTTAGGGGGTATTTCTGCCAAACTCCCCAAACTTAATACACCACAAAGGATTGAACTTGCAAGATATCTATACACCTTAAGGGGCCAAAGTTGCCAATTCCCAAACCCTTACCCTGTATCACTTAAACCAAAAATGGCGCCAGTACTGTTTATCTTCACATACCTTGTGTGTGTTTGTACCTGCAACTACACTCCAAAACCGTCTACCCCACTTAACCCCATCACTCTCACCAACCTAACCCCACCTCACAATATAACAAAAACAGGTTGGCAATCCCTCAATTTTCTATTAGACTAAGTATGAAGACAAAAGTTTAAGGGTTTGGGTCAACTGGATTGGGGACCAAGGCAAATGGATGGCTAGGATTATGTTTTGAAGCCTCACACAATGAAAACACAACAAGCACACAGCTGAAGACCTTGGCAGCATATAAATTGGAAAGAAGACAGATCTAGGGTAGTAACTAGGAGTAGATTAATTTAATTTTTAATGTTTTTAAATTTGTGTTTTTAGTCTTTTAAATTCTGTCATTTAAGTTTTCAAGCCTTGTAATCTTTTTACGTTTAATGAAAATTTAAGTTTATGCAAAATTCTGCATTTAGTGTCAAAGTAAATGTTATGCTTTTTAAAATGTTTTGTTAAGATCTTATAAGCTCCTTATCTTGTTTAAGCTGTTTTACTAAAAAAAAAATTAAACTTTTAAGTGTTTAAGAAAAAAAAGAAAAAAAATCACCACTCAAAATTTCCAAAGCTTTTGGAAGACAAGCTAACAAAGGACAAGCTTATGGGTGCTTAGATTTGCTTATTCTTAAGCTGGGTAGGTCTTTAGAGCTTTTAGGAATTTAATTTTATGCCCTTGTTTAAGCAAAAGGGCAAGGTACACTTCCATTTTCTATTTTAGCTTATTTTTATACATTAACTGTTCATTGCTTAAATTCTGCTTATATGTGCTTATTTCTGTTTTGTTTATGCTTATTTTGTCTTATTTGTGCTTATTAGTTCTTGTTTGATGCTCTTAACCTGTTTTAACTTATTTTCATATATCTACTTCTTTAAGGAGTGTTTGGGTCAAGAGGGTTAATGGGTCAAAAATGGTAAAAAATTAGTTTGGGTCATCAACTCCACTTTAACAATCCCTTTAAAGTTGTGTTAGTTAGTTTTAAAAGAGTTTTAAAGATTAAATATGAGTTTTATGGTTTTGTATACAAGGTATTTAAATCTGTGGTGATAAATCATTTTAGGATAAGCTTATTTGATAAGGAGTTTAATAGCTTCGCGCTTTCCTACGACCCTAAAGGAGAAAGGTTTTTAATAGCTTCACGCTTTCCTACTCCTCCACTCATTTGTGCGTTTTTTTCTTTAAAGAGTTACCGAGAAGCTTGTTGATTAATTGGTTTAAGTTGTCTCATCTCATTTTTGTCCTTTAATAAAATATGATGTTTAAAAAAAACTCAAAAATCCAAAAATAATCTTCTTTAACCTCTTTGTCATTTAATTCTTTTTCTTAACCCTCTATATTGTTTAATTCTTATGGCGTCATTCGACTATCGTTTAAATCCCCTTTACACGATTAAAAAATGCTCGTCTTGTGGAGCTTTGTACACTACATACTATTGTTGTTCTAAAGGGGGTCTTACAGACAAGATCATTCATGAATGACCCCCTCAGAATTATGCAACTTGTTGAGACCCGGTTGATGGTCTATATTGTTGACCTTGTGGTTTTGTGCGAAAGTGTTTGAATGAAGGTTGGTTTACAATTCATGATAAAAATGAAATTCTAAACACTTCTGAGTCATCCAATGACGATACTAACGTTGTTAGTGCACCTCAAGAGCCATTCGTCTTCAATCAAGACCCCGGTAAAAATTCCTCGCAAAGTCCTCCACATATTGACCACCATTGTTGTTACGAGTGTGGGGATTCGTTAGACGATATCTTTTGTCAACGATGTACTTGTAAGTCTTGTGGGAAAGGTGCTCATTATGGTTACAATTGTCCACCGCAAATTCCGATTATCTCTAATCCGGAACCATGCTACAATCAAAACCTTAATGAGATCCTACAAAATTTGCAAAGTTTGCAACAACAATGTCTTTTGGGTACGTGCCAACAATGTGGTTGTAATGAATATGATGGAGTTTGTTTCTATTGTACTGTTGGAAATGGAACACAAATCAATTTTTCAACGCCGTACTCTTCTAACGATTCTCCAAATTTTGCAAACCACCCTCCACAAAATTTTCAAAATTTTCAACAACAATATCCTTGTTGTGAAAATTGCAGGGGATCTCATGAAACTTACCAATGTCAACCAATGAATGAAGACTATTATCATGAGCAAAATTCTTGCTATGATCCTAATTCTTTTGGTTTTGACCAATTTTAACCCCCGCAATATACCGTCAATCATCCAATCTTCAATGCTTAAAATGAGCTTCTCAATTCTCAAAATAAGCTTATGGAGCAAATGACATCCATATGTGATATGGTTGGTCAATATATGCAAAAGAAGGAAGAAGATAGGCGAATTGCGGAAGATCAAGCGGCTAAAGATCGATATTGGAAGATTCCCATTTGCTATGATGATGACGAGGACTATACCATTGCAATCACACCCGTTTTATCAACCGAGGAGCCCGTTGACTCTCTCATAATGGAGGATGAGCATCTTGACGCTATTCCGGCAACGGAATCGGACGAAGTAATAAAGTCTAGTGTCGAGAACCTTGTCCCGATCCCAAGTGAGTCCGAGGGTATTCCCGACAAGATGTGTGATGTGCCTCTTTGTGACCATCCTACCCCTCTTGAAGCTTTCAAAGAACACTCTGAGATTGTCGTCGATTTCAACGATGATTCTACTTCGAGTGATGACGATTCTCCCTACGGTGAGGATATCGATTATGTCGATGCATCACCTCCCGATTCTGAGCTCGTCAGCTTAGAGGTGGTGGAGAATGTTACCCCGGAAGATGGAGAGATTGAGGACGATATTCTTCGTGAAAAATTATCGAAAATCAATCTTCTCATTGCTAAGATCGAAGCAATTAATTCTAATCCACCTCCATCTTCTGATTTTGCTCGTATTTCGATCTTGTGATCAAGTCTTCTCACATCCTCTTAAACCTTTTCTTGGCGGAGACTACACCTTTGATATTCGTCGAATCACGAACCTTTCTTGCTTGATTTGGAAGCGAATAGTAGTGGCAGTACAACTTACTCGCTTCTGATTAATTCTTCTTCCGGGTTATGAAGCTTTCTATTTTGATGATGATCATATTGAAGAGAAGATTTGTGGCAGAAGAGTAGTGGCAGTACCACTACTCATGCTGATTTTTCTCAATATGATTCGTTCATCTTTGATCTTTCGATCAATCCGTTTCCTCCTGCCGATAGGAGTGACTTTTATCATGAGGAGTTCGCCGATGAACTTGCTCACATCATATCTCCACCAGAGTATGATTGTTTCTATTTTAAGAGTGAGCCCGATCCGGGTGAGTTGACTAGAATTGTTGACTCCGGGATTCGTGAGAATGTTCTTTCTATGACAAATGTAAATTTACCATTCGAGGACGACCAATCTCCTCTCTTGGCATATGTTGTATGGATCTTTCTTTCTTTTCTCACGTATCCCGTTGCTCCTCCATATCTTCTCTCCTGTAGGAATGAAGATACCATTTTTGACCCTGGCATCTCCATTTATCATTCTTTTATGCCGGGTATATCTCATCGGAGTGGAACTTTCATGAAATTCAATGTTTATCCAAACAACTTGAATGAAAGTCCGATGGAGATTTTATCTTCCACTTGCTTCCCCATGGACCAATAAATTCGGGGTCGAGTCAGGCTCAAGACTCGGTTAACAAAAATAAGCGCTTCGTGGGTGGCAACCCATGCTTATCCGTAGTAGTAATATGATTAGTTTAGTAGCAATGAATAAGTGTTTTTTATTGTGAGGAGGTGTACCTCTTCCATTCTCGTTTGCTTGTGTTTTTGTGATGATTGTCCAGGATTTGCCCGGATTTTTGAAGCCTCTCGTGCTCGCGGTTTTTGTGCTTCGTTCACAAGAGCTTCACATCCTCAGCTTTATTTTGGGAATCCAATATCCAAATCTTATCGACTAACGTTTATCTTTAAGCATACTTAATAAACGGCTTAGGATTTACGTAGAGACCCTTCTTAAAACATTAAGGATAATGTTTAATTCTAGTATGAGGGGGATCTATCGATTTGATTGTGCCTGCAGCCATTGTTTTTACGTAATCCAGTTTTTACCACCAAAATACCAAAACAATGAAAAAATTAAAAAAATTTCAAAAAGAAAATAAGTGTTTTGTCATAATTTTGACTTTCCTGCTGGGTAGAATAAGAATAAATTTTGACTCGATCGAGCGTGTTGAGCTCTAGCTTGTTCCTTAACTTTTAGACTAAGCGTTCGCGGAAATTCGCGAAGAGCGAAAAATGATAGAGTTAAGTATGAGTTGGATGCTAAACAAGGATTATTTGGAAATCTTAAGAGCTTCAGTTGTAATCTTGAGGCTTTTTCTCCCATAAGCTCCTAACCGGACTAATAATACGTGCTATTTTTAGAGATTAAACTTAAATCAACAATTTTTATGTAGTTGATAGCAAAAATTTAGTCTTAGTTCAAACTTTTACTTAAATTTTTCAAAAAGAAGTCTTCTATATATCGTGAAATAAAGTAAAATGAAATAAAAAAATTTGAAAAATATAATGAAAAAAATGATGAGTAATAATTATAAACTGTGGGTTGATAAAAGTTTGCTGCATCTTGCCGGCTCACAACCGATGTTGCAGCTTTCTAAAGAAAGCCCATAGTAAGAATAAAAATCAAAGACTGATAAAAGTTTGCTGCATCTTGCCGGCTCAAAACCGATGTTGCAGCCTTCTAAAAGGTCGAGGGTTATAATTGCATCATGGCTATGTTAAATATTAAGTGTGAATTAATAAATGTAAGGAAAATATCTTTTTATTAAATTTAAATATGCTTTTGAACTTTGACTATTTCATTTTAAGTTTTTAAATAAGCTATGTATATACGAGAAACCTAAGAGTTTTTGAAACCAAAGGTCCGTAAGTCCCGATACTAGTCTCTGTGGGGTGTCAAAAGCCTGGTCACTTAGCCGCAAGGTTGGGATGTGCCGAGACGAAAGTCGCTACATGGGATGATCTCGCATTCAAACTCATTATTCTCGGATGGAACATGAAGCATAGAAATTTTGCAAAACGTTGATCCATAGTTGAAATTCAAAATGGCACATTCAGCTAATATATAATAATTTTCGGGAGTGAAAAGTTCACAAGTTACAAATATGAGTAATGTTAGCATCTTAACTTATATTTATTGGTGACTTCGTTTTAAGCTTGGTTTGGAGCGAGTGAAAAGCCGGGGACGATGAATTTATCCTTTTTGGGGCATTTTCGGATCGAAATGCATCTTGTTCTATGATCCCTAACGGTTATGAAAATAACGAAAGTCAAATATGTTAGTTAGTTGCTAAAAAAAATAGGAATAGGAAAAATACAAAAATTAGTAGGAATAAGTGTATATCTTTAAGAATGGTAAAAACGGGGCTTTTCGAAGCTATTGATTCTTTAATTTCCCTCGATGAACACTTAGCTACTTTTTGAGGTAATTAGTCGAGGGGGATCGAGGTTCTTAGTTTTCTTAAGTGCTTACTTATAGCATTGCGTGAGGACACGCAATAGTTTAGTATGGGGGATTTTGGTATGTGCTTAAATACATATACCTTTTACCTATAAAAACGACCCTAAACGACCAAAAACGCACATAAAATGCCATATATATGCTTGTTTTTGTGTTTGTACTGTGCAGGTACCGGATATTCACTAAAGGACAAAAACGAAGCCAAACCGGACAAAACCAAGCACGGATTTGAAAAGAGCGTGAAGCAAAAGTCAAAATCAAGCCAAAAGTCAAAAGTCAAAGCCAAAGTCAAAAGCAAAAGTGAAAAGTCAACAGTCAAAGTCAACTCCGACACACGACAATAAAAAGAGCATCGAAAAACAAACCCAAAAAACCCAAAAATGTCAAAGTGGGCCCACCCGTACCCACCTAGTGGGCCCGGGTCAGCCCACTATTATTAATAAACCCTTAAACCCATTAAAAGTCCAAAACCCATTTCCTAAATCCAAAACCATTAAACCACGGCCCAAAACACAACCTGAGGCACAAACCAATACACTTAACGGCCTGTTAACCAACGCCTTGGTATACCTTAACCTCGTTAACTCTTAGAGACCGTGGGTGCAACAACATTACACTACTTCAGGGGGTATTTCTGCCAAACTCCCCAAACTTAATACACCATAAAGGACTGAACTTGCAAGATATCTATACACCTTGAGGGGCTAAAGTTGCCCATTCCCCAAACCCTTACCCTGTCTCACTTAAACCAAAAATGACGCCAGTACTGTTTATCTTCACACACCTTGTGTGTGTTTGTACCTGCAACTACACTCCAAAACCCTCTACCCCACTTCACCCCATCACTCTCACCAACCTAACCCCACCTCACAATATAACAAAAACAGGTTGGCAATCCCTCAATTTTCTATTGGACTAAGTATGAAGACAAAAGTTTAAGGGTTTGGATCAACTGGATTGGGGACCAAGGCAAATGGATGGCCAAGATTATGCTTTGAAGCCTCTCACAATGAAAACACAACAAGCATACAACTGAAGACCTTGGCAGCATATAAATTGGAAAGAAGACAGAGCTAGGGGAATAACTAGGAGTAGATTAATTTAATTTTTAATGTTTTTAAATTTGTGTTTTTAGTCTTTTAAATTCTGTCATTTAAGTTTTCAAGCCTTGTAATCTTTTTACGTTTAATGAAAATTTAAGTTTATGCAAAATTATGTTTTTAGTGTCAAAGTAAATGTTATGCTTTTTAAAATGTTCTTATCTTGTTGAAGCTGTTTTACTAAAGAAAATTTAAACTTTTAAGTGTTTAAGAAAAAAAAGAAAAAAATCACCACTCAAAATTTCCAAAGCTTTTGGAAGATAAGCTAACAAAGGACGAGCTTATGGGTGCTTAGATTTGCTTATTCTTAAGCTGGGTAGGTCTTTAGAGCTTTTAGGAATTTAATTTTAAGCCCTTGTTTAAGCAAAAGGGCAAGGTACACTTCCATTTTTTATTTTAGCTTATTTTTATGCATTAACTGTTCATTGCTTAAATTCTGCTTATATGTGCTTACTTCTGTTTTGTTTATGCTTATTGTGTCTTATTTGTGCTTATTAGTTCTTGTTTGATGCTCTTAACCTGTTTTAACTTATTTTCATGTATCTACTTCTTTAAGGAGTGTTTGGGTTAAGAGGGTTAATGGGTCAAAAATAGTAAAAACTAGTTTGGGTCATCAACTCCACTTTAACAATCCTTTCAAAGTTGTGTTAGTTAGTTTTTAAAGAGTTTTAAAGATTAAATATGAGTTTTATGGTTTTGTATACAAGGTATTTAAATCTGTGGTGATAAATCATTTTATGATAAGCTTATTTGATAAGGAGTTTAAAAGCAGTTTTAAGGTGTTGGTTTGAGTAGTATTTAGAGTTAAAATGCAGTAGAAAGTAAGTTAGATAGTTAGCATTTATTCACTTTGAGTCGAGTCAAATTCTGTCCAAATCCATAACAAGTAGTTAAAAGTCCATCTTTTCAAATGCAAATTTAGAAAAGATAAAGTAGGGTTTAGCTGTTTACATTTCTTGCATTAGTAGTCCATAGCATGTAGTTCACCTGTTTCAGCTTATTTTAGGTTTAAGAGTTATTTTTCTAGCTTAATTTTGGGCTGCAAAAAGCTTATTTTTCTTTCAAAATGCAAACCAAACTCAGCATGTGCTGAGTAAGTCAGCCTTTTTCACATGGCTTTTTAGTTGCTTTTTTTTTCATACCCTATTTTCCTTGCATTTTTAGAAAGCCCATAAGCTGAGCTTTAAGCCCATATAAGCTGCATTTCCATAATGTTCCTTTATAGGGCTTATTTCTAAGCTCAAAAGTGTCCCCTTTGCTGTTTGTCTGCCAGTGTTTGCATCTTTGCTTATTTGATTTTAATAGCTTATCTGCTTTTTTTTGTGCTTATTTGTGCTCATATTTGCTTATTAGTTGTAGGATTGTATGTGTCTTAGCTTAGTTTTCTTTTCTATTAGCTTATTTGCTCTAAATTTAGCTTAACAGTTAGCTTAATATAGACTTAGTTAAAAAGCTATATACTGTCACATTTAGTTGCTTATTTTCCTGCTTAATTTTAAGACTTATAAAAAGTCACTTTTTTAAACTTGCTTATTTTTACCTGTTTTACAAGTTTGTAAAAAGAAAATTAAAAAATGTTTTTAAAAAAAGGAGAGGCATGGGGGTCGAACCCATGACCTCGCCCTTTACACACAGTCGTCCCACATAACACACACACAAACCACTAGCACCAGTTGGGCCATCTGGTCTTATGGTGCACAATTTAATTCTTATACATCTTTTGGCCCAATAAGCTAACAGCCCTTTAGGGCTTTTTTCCTAGCTTATTGAGATAAGCTGGCAACCTCTTAGTATTTTTCCTAGAATCAGCATAAGTCAAAGTATTTTCTGTATTTTTTTAGATTTTTATAAATTAGTTTGATATTTTTTTATAATTTATTTTCATTAAAACAGTAATTAATTCATAATAAATAAAATAAAAGTCAAAAAAATATAATTCTTTTTTTCAAAATTTTCTTCTATCATTTAGGACCTAGGAAAAATAAATTTGCATTCATAGGGTTAAAATTTTACAATTTCATTTTTTAAAGAACGAGATTAAAATCCCGTTCTCGTTTTCGCGTTTTAACTTTAATTGCCTTTATAATTTTGTCCCCGTAGACTTAGGATTTCCTTTTATGCCTTATTTATGCTTCCCGTAGATTTTTATGTTATTTAATTGCCTTTTTATGCTTTCTCGTAGTTTTAAGTTTAAATTCCCGTGCCTTTTTATGTTTTGCCCGTAGTTTTAAGTATTCCTTAGTTTAAATTTTTTTAATTTCCCGTACGATTTAGAAAACCAAATATAATCTTTGATTATTCAAGCACAATCCTAAGCCCTAACTTGATTTTCCATTCGCGCCTCGTTGGGACATAACGACCCAGGAATCATACTTCCGAATTTACTACAATTGAGAGATTTTTGATTCTTATCCTTATATTATATATTTATAAGTATTATATATTTATTTATATATATATATTTAAAAGGGTTAGTCAGAAGAGGCTAGTCTATTAGTATTTACTTGTGATTGCATGAAACTTAGTTTGTAAATCCTTTTAATATTGCTTCTTATGATGGATGTGTGCGTTAGGATTTAGAAAATTAGCCATAAAATATTACATTGGCATAGACGTCTAGGGAAACGTGATTGTGTAGAAAGGATATCATAGGTAACAATCTTTATACTACCTTACCCATCTATGGTTGATCACCTCTTAAATATATTAATGCATGTAATGTACTCTTAGGGGCCTTGTAATAGTCTTCATACTACCTTACTTGTGCGTTGCCTTAACAGAATATTACATAGACGACGGGTTCGTGTAATTCGTTCATGACTTAGGAAATATTTACACAGATCATTACAAATGTGACAAAACAATATGATTAGGAGAAGCAAACTAAGGAGTAGTGCATGATTAAGTAAATACATTTGTTTACCTATCGAGTTTTCGCCAAAGTAGTTTAGTTTAATTAGTTTAAAACCTAAACCACCTTTTAAAACCAGAATTTACCTGCTTTCTTAAAAATATAAAAACACAAAAATAATATTCTCTCAATCCTTAGATCTTAGTTAGGTTTAGTTCGAGCCTTCACATATTATTCCCTTAGATAATGATAACAACCCCCCGAGTCCTTGCTATACTACACTGCAACGATTAGGTACTCAGCCTAGGGAGTTGTAAAACCTGTTGCATTTACAATGACCGCATCAAGTTTTTGGCGCCGCTGCGTGGGGAATAATATAGGTTTTGAATTTAATTTGGCTTAGGTCTACTCACTCGATTCCTATCAAGTGAGATTTTATTTTGTTATCCCAAATACTTAATCCATAACACAACATAATAAGCATACCAAAAAGTAGAGGTGGCAATTTTAGACCCATTGGCTAAATTTGGGTCTAGTTGGGTAAACTTAATATTATAGATGGGTCTAGTTGGGTCTACTTAATATTTATAGATGAGTCTAGTTGGGTCTAGAATTTCTCCCTTAATATTATAGATAGGTCTAGTTGGGTCTCTTAACGGGTCTAGACGGGTCTCCCTTAATTATATAGATGAGTCTGCTATGGGGATTCGACAGGTCTAGCGGATCAAATTTTTTTATACCTTTTCATTCGTTTTCATTCCTTTTTATACGTTTTGTTTTTTTACGTTTACATCCGTTTTTAATGTTTTTACACGTTTTCAACCGATTTTGGGCGTTTTCGCAAGTTTTCGAATGGTTTTAACCCTTTTTATCCGCCTTTAAACGTTATTTTACGTTGTTGTCCGTTTTCTTACGTTTTCGTCTGTTTTCATACGTTTTGACTGTTTTTGTCCATTTTCTTATGTTTTCGTCCGTTTTCGTACGTTCTTGTCCGTTTTCTTACCCTTTTTATGTTTTCTTACGTTTTTCTAAGTTTTCATCCATTTTGTATGTTTTGTATGCATAGATACTAATGGGCTTTAAGCCCGACACTAAGGCCCAACTAGCTTAGATTAAATCCCGTAAAACTAGGTTTTCTTATACAAGGCTCGAGATTGATAATGACCGTCACTTTACTAAAAAACACGGCTAACAATCTCCCCCTAAGGGGTGGTCATTCAGTTGTGGATCCTTCTTGTGATGTCTTAAGTCTTGGAGCCTTGTGTTCTTGGGAATTCTATTGAAGTTCCTTTTGCATGCTTGTGATTATGGATCTTGATCTTTAACTTGATATTCTTTGACAAAATACTGATATCGTGGTCTTTGGTCTTGATTTGTCTTGACTACTAAGATCTCTGAATCTTTATCCTTGAATCTTTATGCCTCTTTGCGATCTTGTATCTCCACCCTCATGCTCAAGGTCTTGAAAGCTTGCTAACAATCTCCCTCAACATTTTCTTTGACATGATTACTTGTACAACATAATGGAAGGAGTAGTACTTGATCCACTTGTAAGATATATCTTTGTTATTGTTCGGCAATCTTATTGATAATGTTCTTTTTGAGGAAGTGCTTGTACATCAAAGATTGCGAAAGACTTTGATAGTTTACGCTTTCATCATGTATATAGCTTTGTCAATTGAGCATGAGGTCTTGAATCTTGACTCCGCTGGAATGAGGTTTTAATGCCGTCACTTATACCTGAAAATTGATGTTAGTGATAAACAGCAGATATAGACGAATATGGCTTTGTCATCCGTCTTGAGTTCAGTTACATTAACCTTCGATTCAGTGAGGACCATTTTATAGTATAAATACTGTACCTGTGATCAGGTAGGTTCAATTTAGAAGAACCTCTTTGACAGGGTTTCCAGCTCAAAGTATTAGATCCGCTAACGCGATTGCATTAGATTCACCGTACTTGCTTGTTCTCATTACCGGAACATCTCAAAGCAGACATCACGGTAAGAGTGAATCAGATAGTTACTATCTTTCTGATTGAGTCGCCAATTCATATACTGGACCAAAATTGATATCCAGTTGACACAAGCTTGATTCATTTAGAATCTCGCAAGTCACCTACCAAGAGCTTGTTTGATGTTGGCTCAAGAAGGATTTCCATTTTCACTGTGAATACAAAAAAATATCACTCTGATGTTCTGGCAATTATCACAAGGATAATGCGTAGGACTTATTGATACCAAATGTTGTATAATGATGTACGGCATTTTGTATATTAGAATTTATGTCCAAGTGAGATTTTTGATGGATCTCGTTGGCTCTAGACTCTATAAGTGCACATTTGTTATTTGGTAATCGAAGGCTGGAGCGGACTACCGCCTTTTCAATATCAACAATCTCGGAATGAGAAAGCCGATAAAAACGTGTTGATCTCCGTAAGAAATGAAATAGAAATCTTTTGAGAGATTTTGAGTAGCTAGGGAGGGTTGTGCATTGCATCACTAGGTCCATGATGTCAGTCTTCATTATCATAATCATCTTTGTGATTACTAATAGATTATGTATTGACCAGGTTTTTATAACACCCTCATTTAAGCGTCATGTCAGCGGAAGAGTCAAATGGTGTTACGTCATAGCACAATAACTCAAATCATAGAAAACGACTCAAAAAGAGACGTTTTAAGAAAATCTCATTTATTCGAATAATAAAAGTTTACATCACGGTCCCAAATAAGTTTGACAACATTTTACAAAACATTTTCGAATGAATAATTATTTAGCGGGCCTTCATATCTCCATCAATCCGAATTACCTTCAAGTACCTGAGATAAAACATGCTAAAACGTCAACAATAATGTTGAGTGAATTCATAGAGTTTATATATATATATATAAACAATAAAATTTTCCGAACACAAGTATCATTTTTCAAAATTATCAGGATATAACGATGTGGATCAGACAACGTTATAGGGGGATTATTATAAGCCTCATGACATCGAACCTTACCATATATTCAATATAATGCCCACTATACACCCTCGCTATGAGTGTATCTTATTCTCTATACAATGCATCCGTGGTGTTATGTTCCCAACACAAGACGATAGCTAGTCGTCACGGATCGGAGGTGGTAATCTCCAAATAGTACTATTTCATGTATAAGCGTATGCCTTATTCCCGGCAATTAACAATTCATGATATTTCCGCGGGACTTTTTATTTAGCGAGTTAAAGCTAACTTATAATAATCAAGGCTACTAGCATACATTCGGGTCCCTTGTGTTCTATTTTAAAAACAAGCATGTTATCTCCCTCGCGGGTTTAAAATGATTTTAGGTTTATCTTATTAAATATCATTTCCTTAGCGCTTCTCTTGAGCATTCAAAAACTTTGAATGTTTATATGACTGTGCTCAAGACCGAGAAGATGTGAACTTACGTTGTTTAGGATAAGTGCATAAATGAAAATTTTCCTTTCTTTGAGACCGAGTATAAGCTGACTTTACTTAGAAGTCGTAGAGAAGATGTGAAGAGACATGTTTTGAAAGCTTTTGAAACTCTCGCTTGAACTTCATTTATACACTTGTGTCAATATTAATCAGCATTTCTAGGTGCGTAAATGTTATCGATTGTCGAGAGACATGTCGGAGAAGATTATTTTTGTTATTTTTGAAATTTTCTAATTTTATATTTTGTTTTTCTAGATTTTATATTTTTGTATTTTCTTTTTCTTGGTTTTATATTTTTGTATTTTCTTTTTCAAAAATATTTATAAATCAAAATAAAGAGAAAGATAAAAAAAATATTTACAAGTCAAAGTTCCAATCAGCGGTGATAGTTGTTGCTAGAGTTGAAGTAGATAAAGTTGAATCTTGTTGTTATTGACGTTTATCAGATGCATTAGCAGTAGTAACAACGGAATTCTTTGAACAACTTGATTTTCTCTATTGAAATATTCGTCGAACAAAGGACCAAATAGACTTTCCAATTCTATCATCGACGTCATGCTTATCATATATGCTGTAGGAACTTCTTTGACATTTATGAGCGAGGCTTAAACCATTTTGTTCAGACATCATTTTTCTTATTAGTTTTGAATCCACTTCAACACTGGTTTCTGAGATATCAGCTTTTTCAGCAACCACACTTTGAGATTATCTGGCTTGACATTGTTAGATGTACATGCACTTAAATCAAACTTTGTTCCTTCTAAACATTGATTGATGTATCTTCACTTAAATCCATAGTTTGTTTGCATTCATGAATATTAAGGATATCTACATTTGAACCATGTGTGGGTTCATTGTTATCCTTGCATGGACAAGAAGCGAGTATCTTTCTCGTAGGAACCCACCTAAGACCAACAATTTTGAAAATTCTACCCGTGTGTTTCCACCTAAGATCAGATCTAGGAGATGTTTTCTTATACATAGTAGAAGTCTTATTAGGAGAAAATCTATGTCCTATGAAGATCTGCCTTACAGCTTTCCGAGTATGAATTTTCTGTTCTACAGGTTTGTTACTGTTTCTAGTCTTGTTGGATTGAATCTTAGCACGAGAATTCACTTCTTTTAGGAATTTTGTTATACAAGCAACATGATTTGCATTAAAGATGCATTTTTGGACATGGTAGAACAAAAAAAGTGTTTGGAATTTGAGAAAGAATTAGAATTATTAGATTGTGGTCATGCTTGGGCCCACAGCTGTTAATCGTTACACAAATACTCATAGAAGTACAGGCAACTCTTAGTTGTGTTATTAGTGCTCCCTAGCAGTTTTGGTTTGCTATCATCAGCGTGCTTTGAATCTAGCATAGGCTTCAGATTGTTTTTAAGTTTATATCTCTTTCTTGTGTCCTTTTTCTTTAGCTTCATCTAGATAGTAATTATGAATCATGCCTTTTGAACTAAATCTTGGCATGTTCTTAGAACTATTCCTAGATGAGCTAGATGCAATCATATGAGTAGGTTTTGTAGAAGCAGGTTCTTTTCCCTCAGGCAAATAATGTTGAGTGACTGGTTTTGACATATCTTTTTCCACATCAACTTGGGAGGCAAACTGTGGTTTTAAAATTTTAGGTCTTTTAGATTTAAACGCATTCGGTTGTCTAACAACTGATTGGTTTTTGAGCGGTTGTAAAACTAGGTTCCCCAAGACTGATGTGTTTGCAAACTTAGTATCTATACTATTTCTATTTGACTTTCTTAATTCATTTTTCACAGCAACAATTGCAAAAACCTTTTAATGAATCTGAGCTTTCAAATTAGCATTTTGAGTAATCAAGAAGTTATTTTTTCTATAGTCTTAGCTCTTGTTAGTTTAATAGAATCATACAGATCTTTGTAATGCTTTTTCAAAGTCTTATTTTCCTTATTTAAATGCTTATTATGTGTAAGTAATTTAGCCTCACTGTGTTCTAATTCGATGTTAATTGTTTCAATTTCATCTATGTCACGTTTAATCTTGGCTTTTATTACTGTTTCATTCAAAATTTGACCATGTTGCCCTGATTTTAAAGCTTGATTTTGATATTTAAGTTCAAGAGCATTACATGGGCTTACATATCTTGTAAAATCTTTTTGAATTGGGCAACGATTTTTTAAGAGAATATTTTTCAGACTCGAGAGATTTGGTTTGAATTATTCAGTTGTCTTGTTATCAACTGATGAATCACGCATAGGACTTTTAACTTGACATTCTTTAGTATACTGATCAACCTCTCCTTCATTATTGAATTCAGGTTGCTTAGTATGTTGTTGTCCTGTAGCAAAGATATTACATTTTAGTAGTCGTTTGTACCTATGCCATTGGCTCTTTCGTCATATATGGGTCTGATATTGCATCATCTGCATCTGTATCTTCCTTGACTGATGCTTTCATCTTGCACTTCATAATTTTGTTCTCACTGTTTCTAACGGACAACCAACTAAGATCAATGCTTTACCGATGTCGAACCTTCCTTCCTGAAATATGGTTGGTGGATATCTTGAGTATGGAGGACTGAAGTTGCCTAGCTTTGTTTGAGCACTTCCTAGTGGACCATAACGATCGAAAGAATGCTGGCTTACATTTTCTTATTTATCAGTTGCCTCTCTCTACTCTTCTTGTGATAGTTGAATTCGATGCATTCCATTGAATGTTCTGATGTGTGAAATGATATTAAGGGTCTTAAGTATTTAATTGTGATAGATTCGAACAGTGTTAAAGGACAATTGGCGTTAAGAGTTGTTGTTGTCGGTGATTTAGATTGTTATTTCACGGGATTTTACAGATCTTCATTAAAATCGGGAAATCCAAGTATTTCACGGGATTTTACAAAGTAAGACAAACCGTAAAAAATAAAACCTTTTTCTGATAAATGTAATATTTCACTTGGAATATGTCAACGTAATGTTTCACTTGGAATATGTCAATGTAATATTTCACTTAGAATATGTCAATGTAATGTTTCTCTTGCATACATATTTCGCTTGACCTAAGAAAAATTAAGCAGAGTTTTGTTTCCTAGAAATGACATATTTCGCTTGAACTCAACCTGTCATATTTTGCTTGCATACATATTTCGCTTGCATACATATTTTGCTTACATATTTTTCATGCAAACATATTTCGCTAGCTTCAAACCTGCGTATTTCACTTGCTTCAAAAACGTACTTTTTTCAAAAAAATCACCAAAAGCACACCCTTTTTGACGTTTTTACTTGATTTTTCTTGTACAAATTGTTTTCTTAAGGTCTAGTTTGCTTAAAACAAACTTTAACATTTTGAACAAAAATACGGGCTTGATTTCAATAATGACAAACCAAAAAGTACAAAAAACGATCAAAACAAGGTATAGGACTACGCTTTTCTTTAAGTAATTTAGCCACTTTATGTTCCAATTTGATGTTTGTTAGGCTATCATATCACATCAAATACACACGAAAATAGAAAAATCTTAGAGAGAGAAAGAGGTTTTAGAGAGAGAAATAAAAGAAAGAAAAATGGTGACTTCTATTATGAGAAAATGAGAAGCAACACCCTCCTAACATGCTAGAAGGGTTGTATTTATACTACAAAGAGTGTGGACTCCTTGTTGGGTCGGTTTGGACCTTCTTTAGGCAGAACATAATACAAATGGGCTTAAAGCCTGACACTTAGGCCCAATTAGCTTAAATGAATTCCCATAAACTACGTTTTCCTATACAAGGCTCGGGAACATATAATGACCATCACTTTACATAAAAATATGGCTAACAATCTCTCCCTAAGGGGTGGTCATTGAACTTATGGCTTCACGACTTGTGACGTCTTGAATCTTGGAGCCTTGTGTTCTTAGGAATTCTTTTGACGTTCCTTTTGCATGCTTGTGATCTTGGATCTTGATCTTTGACTTGATATGTTTTAACTTAATCATGATATCTTGGTCTTTAGCCTTGAATTTATCTTGACTCTTTATATCTTTAAATCTTTATCGTTGAATCTTTTGCCGCCTTGCGTTCTTGTGTCTCTACCCACATGATCATTATCTTAAAAGCTTGCTAACAATCTCCCTCAACATTTGTCCTTGACATGATTACTTGTACCACTTGTTGGATTATATTACTTGATCCACATGATAGATATCTCATTGTCATACTAAGGCAATCTTGTCAATAATGTTCTTTCGAGGAATTGCTTATACATCAGAATTTGCGAAAGACTTTGACACATGTACTTAAGCTTTCATCATGTGTTTATCTTTGTCAATTGAACATGAGCATGTGGTCTTGAATCTTGACTCAACTGGAATGAGGTTGTAACGTCGTCACTTATACTTGAAAATTGATGTTAGTGATAAACAATAGATATAGACGAATATGGATTTGTCATTCATCTTAAGTTTGGTTACATTAACCTTTGGTTCTATGAGGACTATTTTACAGTATAAATACTGTACCTGTGATCAGGTAGGTTCAATTTAGAAGAACCTCCTTGACAGGTTTTCCAGCTCAAAGTATTAGATCCTCTAACGCGGTTGCATTAAATTTACCGTACTTGCTTGTTCTCATTACTGGAACCTCTCAAAGCAGACAGCACGGTAAAAGTGAATCATTTAGTTACTCTCTGACTAATTGAGTCGCCAATTCATTTACTGGACCATTATTTATATCTAGTTGACACAAGCTTGATTCATGTAGAATCTCGCAAGTCACCTACCGCAGAGCTGTTTGATGTTGACTCTGGAAGGATTTCCATTCATCATTGTGAATACCAGAGAGTATCACTCTAAATGTTCTGGCAATTATCGCAAGGATAATGCGTAGGACCTTTTTTAATACCAAATGTTGTATAATGGTGTACGACATTTTGTATATTGGAATTTGTGTCCTAGTGAGATTTTTGATAGATCTTGATGGCACTAGACTCTATAAGCGCACTTTTGTTATTTGGTGATCGGAGGCTGGAGCGGACTGCCACCTTTTGAATATCAACAATCTCAGAGTGAGAAAGCCGATAGAAGAGTGTTGATCTCCGTGAGAAATGAAACAAACTTCTTGT
>BQNB010006082.1:72392-92784 GCA_026074375.1 Tanacetum coccineum | reverse complement strand
GTAAAACAAGCATGTATTCTCACCCCAAAAATAATTTAAGAAAACCATTAAAAATGAAAAGGTGGGGCTATGAACTCACCTTGATGTTGCAGAGAAACTAGCAGAAGATGCAGCTTAATTTAACGGCTATATCCTACTGCTTAGGATAATGAATTTGGGTTTACCGATAGATGACATCAACGCGACACGTTGATAAGGGATTTGGATTACAAGTTGGATGAGTTTGGTGGGTGGTTAAATAAAATACACCGAAAAGAATACACAAAGTATGTAATATATTCCGTATATATTACATATGAAAAAGAAACAATTATATAATTCATGTGGCGAATCATATAATAAAGACAAACAAACAAAAGAATAAAGCGCAACATATAATACTTTACACGTATTATTTAAGAAACGTAAGAAAATAATCGTAACAATATAATTCGTCACGTTTTCGAAATTCACTTTACTAAATTAATAAAACGTTCTTGCATAAAAGTAAACACACGTTTTAAAGTTACGAATTAGATAAATGATGTTTTTAAAGTTTGTACAAAAGTTATAGTCGGGAATTATAAAATAATATTTTATAATTTAGTATTTCGTTACGCGTTTTAACTAAACTAGTTATCTTGTTTATAAAAGTATAGTTTTCGTTTATGTACCGATTCATTGTATTATTACAAATAAATAATCTTAAAATTATATAACTTTGTCCTTTTATCGGGTTTTCTAAAATAATAAAAGTTTTTGTGAAAATACTAGGTACAGGAATTTTTTAGAAATTTCGACATGACCTTTTCGTTTATACGACTTTTCCCATATATATAAATGTCAATGTTTTCCACTTTTAATCAATATATGTTTCAAATAACAATGTATTTCAATATATATATATAAGTGAGATCGAATAAATAAATAAAAAATAAAAAAAGGCCAAACCAAGCAAACCCCCCTTATGGGGCTGCTGTCTATACCCCTTATGGGGCTGTGACAATACCAAGCGCACCTTCTTGGGTGGCTGTTAAGCCAAACGCACCCTTAGGGCTGATAAGCCCAGAACCAAACACCCCCAAGAAGGTGCGTTTGGCTTAACAGCCATTTGGGCCATAAAACGCAGAAACAAACGCCCTATTTGTGTTAAACCCGTATCCAAACGCACCCTTTGGACCCCAAACAGCCCTTGCGGCTGATAAACCCACAATCAAACGCCCTTGTGGGCTGTTTTTAATACCAAACACCCCCTTGGGTGGCTGTCACAGCCGAACACACCCTATGGGGCGGCTGACTCGCACCCGGACGCACCCTGACGCACCCTTGTGGTGCCAAAATCAAACCAGCGCACTCGACGATGGTGCAAACCACCAAAACCAAACGCAGCCTTGCTGCGGTTACAAAACCAAACGGACCCTTATTGTTTTAAAAAAAAGCGGCGACAGCGCTGGCGGAAGGTTTTCGCTGATTGACAAAGCATGGTGACGAGTGGTTTTACGGCGGTGTGGATGATGTTGATGGTATGAGGGTGGTGGCGGTAGTACAATCCGACGGTAGTCGGGATGATGATGGCATCCGGCTGATGAAGATGGGGGTGGTTGTTGATGGTGTTGATGTGGTGGCAGCGGCTGAGATGGTTGTGTATGGTGTGACCGAGGTGTGGTGGTCGCAGCGGCGGAGCTGTGGTGGTGGTGGCTGCGAAGGGATGGTGGTGATGGTGACGTGGTGGCCCGCTGTTGGCTCGGCCGGAGGGGTGGAGGCGCGTGGCGAGTGATGGGCGATTGATAATGGGGATCGAATAAGAACGGTAAAAAAAAACAACTTTTCGTCTTGGCCGGAATGCCCGCCGGAAAATTTTTCCGGCAGCGGCGGCATGGTGGCCGGCGGGAAGGGTGGCCGGATATTTTTGGGAGAGAGAGAGATAGTAGTGGTGTGTGTGTTTTATTTTTATAAAAAGAAAAGAAAATGTAAGATTGAAATATGATATAAATAAAGTATAGAGTATATATAAATTATATATATATATATATAATATATAATAATATTATAATATTATATTATATGTAAATTTATAAAATAAAAGGAAAACTTTTGGATTTGTAAGATAGAGTGAGGGTACATTTTTATAAATATTATCCCAGGGACCTAAATTGTAACTTTTGAGTAATCTATTATAAAATATTGGTGTCAGGAACTGCGTTTGGGCACTTAACGGATGATTTAAATCACGAAACTTGCGCCATTGTTTTCCAAATCATTTTTCTACAAAATGAATATTTACTTGATAATAGTTTCATAAATATTTTTTTTATAATATTATAAAAAATTGATCGTTATTTAATTGATATCCTGATTATACCTAGGTCCGAAGAAAGTAAATATTGACCCGGTTATTCCGCGTTTTTAATGAACTTTTAGAAATAAACGTAAATATTATTATTAAATATTTTTATATAATAAAAGTGTATAATTAAATATAATAATAAATATTTTCGCGTCGGCACACGATGTTACTCGATCCCTAAAAATTTGCGAGGCATTCAGTCACCGTGACTGACTGTTTATCAGTCACAGTGTAAAATTAAATATGTCTGGAATATCATTTCACATCAAATTGCTTCAGAGTCCGAGTCGTGAAAACGTGATTTAGTGGTTCGTTTTTAATAAATTCTATGAATTAAATTATTTCCTTTTTCGTTTTCGAATCAAATAATTTTTTTTAAACGACAACATGTAATAATAAATATGATTTATTATTTAAATATATTCCGAAATTTGACGGTTGTTATAAGTTACACGATGGTCTCACTACGTTCTCAGACATTGTAAGTTAAACAATGGTCTCTAAAAATATTTTTCAGGACTTCATACAGTATCGTATTACACGAAAACCGTCACAATTTTATTTACATGGGATTATGTATGAATCTAAGTATTACAAGTCTTGTATGGGCGGGACTTGTAATAGGAGGATTGATATGATAATTGCTATGTTAACTCGTTCCTAAAGACCTCTATATTATTTACTATAACTGTATACTCATCAACTATTTTGGAACACTATGTCGATCTCGCCTGATAGTTTTACTCCCCGTCTTCGAAGACGAGTTTTAAACACTCGTTCCATACTCACTAGAACAAATGCATTGTCATGTTATCCACCACCTTGAAGGTTATGTGAGTACGCGTATTGCATCAGAAATTATTAAGTAGGATGATTTATAATCTCTTTATTTGAAAGGATTGGGACGCCTCTTCATTTAAATAAATAAATTATAAATCCCCGAACCATAAGTTTATCATTTCTTACTTACATAAATTTGGACGCTTCTTTATGTAAATAATAAATTATAAATGAGTGGGCTTAATGTTATCCAATATGACACGAGTATGAACTCAAACCCGATAATCATCGGAATCCGTTAATAAGGCCTAGAAACACAATCGCGTCTTACAACTCAGCGGAATCTGAAGGCCTCACTTGGAACTACCTTATCTCATTCTTAAGTTATTACTTTTGCCGTTACAAATTCTTATAATCATGAACTGTTTGTGGAGCTAACCGACTTGTGCACACTTGAGCTAATGATGTTGATTCATCATAGGACTAACGACTGAGTACCATATTCCGCCGTCTGTCGCATAAGCTCTCCCGCGAGCTCCTTCCATTTGTTAAACTTTATTCGGGGGATATTGTTTCTCGAAATGTCCTCACTCTCTGCATCCCATCACCATTTGTTATAGTTATTGTCGTTATGGTTGCTGTTGTTGGGTCCTAGAGCGGTCCCAACTTGTACAACTTTATCCAATAGGTCATGCAACCCCCCCTTAAACCAGATAAATACCTATCGACGAAACATCTAGTCGAACTATTCATTTCAGACCAATAGTACAACCATTTAAGTCATGATACATCCTAGTACCGCCTAAGTAAGTTGAATACTTGCATCCATTAGCCTCGTCCGATATTAATCATCGATCATTACAGATATCAGAAATGAGACTTCGTCCTTGAACATTTGAAACTTTATACATACATACTCACGCGACTACACTTTCTCCTTGATCTGTTCACTATTAAGAGAATTTCTTTATAACGCGTTTATACCAATCATAAGACTTGTAATGATATTTTTTTGGAGATACCTATTTTAATTGATTAAATATCCTGGTCAAACCTAGCCAAAAATTTTTGTATATTAGAATTGGTCGAACATCTAATTTTTGCTGACTAAAGTTTATCAACGCATGTTTAAAAACTGGTTATTAAATCTGAAATTCTTTTTCTTGATCACACAATAGTAAACAAGAATCGAAATCCCTGGACGGGATTCCTTTAACGTGGTTGGTACTTTCACCAACAGAAATCCTTCATTTCTAGGATTGTCAGGATACTACCGAAGGTTATCGAAAATTTCTCCAAGATCGCAAGCCCTCACCCTTTGACGTCAAAATAAATAAGGCATATGTGTGGGGCATAAGCAAAAGGAAGCTTTCAAATTCTGAAAGGAGAAATACTGCAATGCTCCTGTGTTTATGCAACTCCCCGATGGACCCGATGACTTTGTGGCTATTGTGATGCATCTAAACAAGGTATTTGGGGTGCGTGCAGATGCAGCAAGGCAGAAGTGATATGCATATTGCGTCAGACAGTTGAATATACATAGAATAATTATACACCTCACGACCTGGAATTGGGTGCGGTGGTTTTGCTCTTAAAATCTGGAGACATTATCTTTATATGGTAACGAAAAAGGTCATCCTACACTGACCACAAGACACCAGTTACATATTCTATCAAAAGAGTGAATATGCGCCCAAAGGCGGTGGATACGAGCTTCTTAGTGATTATGATTGCGATAACAAATACACCCAGGCAAGGCAAATGTGGTTGCAATGCCTTGAGCAGAAAAGAACAGACTCAAGCCAAGACGAGTACTTGCTATGATATACTAATCATTCCTGACTTAGACAAAGATTTTGGAAGCACAGAGCTAAGCTATCCAAGGATCTCAAGCCCCTAGCTGAATGGCTAAGAGGATTAGAAAGACACTTTGAGCAACGAGCTGATTGGTGAAATTTACTTCTTTGATCGTATCTGGATTCCATCAATTGGAGATGTAAGGAAATTAATCATGGATGAAGCTCATACATCTAGATATTCAGTACATCCGGGTGCAGACAAGAAGTACAATGATCTGAGATGACTTATAATGGTGGCCTGGTATGGAAGATGAGACATTGCTGAGTACGTTAGCAGAATTGTCTACATTGCTCTAGATTAAAAGCCGAACACCAGAAACCCTCAGGACTTCTTCAGCAACCAGATAATTCCTAGTGGAAATGGAAAGTTAGCAATGGACTTTATCACAAATGTAGCCTAAAAGCAGCAGAGGGTAATATAAGAATTTGGGTCATTGTGGATAGACTGACCAAGTTGGCTCATTTCCTACCTATTCGTGAGGACTACAAAACCGAGAAGCTGGCAAAGATATATGTCAACGAGATTGTAGCGAGACATGGTGTGCCGGTGTCAATCATTTCAGACCGTGATGGTCGATTCACGTCACACTTATGGCAAGCTCTTCAGGAAGCATTGGGTACAAGACTAGACATGAGTACAGCTTACCACCCTCAGACCGACGGTCAGAGTGAGCATACTATTCAGACGCTGGAGGATATGGCTTCGAGAGCCTGTGTTAAGGATTTTGGGAGGCATTTGGATACTCATCTTCCATTGATTGGATTTTCCTTATAATAACAGCTTACCACACTAGCATTAAGTGTGGCACCATATAGGCTTTCTGAACGGGCGTAAATGTAGATCCCCCGAATATAGGACTGAAGTGGAGAGAAAAGTCCAGCTTATTGGACCATTAAATTGTGCAAGAAACAGACTGAAAAAAGATTTTCAAATCAAGAGAAAGATTGAAACGGAAGACTTCGCCAGATATAAAGCTATGTCTGATAAGAGACTGAAAGCCTCAGTGAATTCGAAGTTGGAGACGAGTTGTTACTGAAGGTAGCTCCATAAAGGGAGTGTAACGATTTGGTAAGAAGGGAAAACTAGCACCAAACGATAGGTCGGTACCATTTGAAATCATCTAGCGTGTTGGACCGGTGGCTTATCGGCTTTAATTTACCCCAGATCAAAGTTTTGTCACGACACGTTTCATGTTGTCAAACCTCAAGAAATTTTTGCGGGAGCCATATGTCAGGTGCCTTGGATGAGATTCGAGATGATGAAATCTACGATTTGTTGAAGAACCACTGAGATCGTGGGAACGAGATGTGAAGAAGCTAAAGCGAAAAGAATTTCCATTAGTCAAATTCTTTGGCAACTCCGGCAAGGGAGCTGATTATATCCTGGGAACAGAAGACCAATTCCGGATAAAATTATCCGCATCTTTCTCCGAACCCGTACCTCGTCAAAATGTCGCAACTAGAGCCTTGAGGACAAGGCTCATTTAAAAAACGGGAAGGACTGTAAAATTCCGTATTCTCATGTCATTTTCAGTACAAATTAATTTCACTATTTATTTTTTTTCTCGTACGCGTTCACTTTTAATTTTATTCGTTAAGCTAAATCGCGTAGGCTGAAAATGATCATACAATGTAAACGGGCATTAAACAATTAAATGTTTACATCAAGCAAGTGTTATATGATTATTATGAGGATAATTAATAACTTTGTTCATCTTATTTTATTTGGCTACGTAAAATGCTTACGTTTCACGATAAAATGCGTTTAGGCATACCCGGAAGTTCTAAAACCTATCTACGCCTAAACGAATACCCACGATTATACCCAATACTCAAAATAATCAAATATTACATCTTATATATATATATATATATGCCGAAATTTATATAAGGAGACCAAGACTTTTCAAACTTTTCTTAATATCTAGATATTTTATAAAAGATCTCTTACACCTTTTACAACTTGTCATGCTAACTTAACTAGGGTTAGAAAGTAACTAGGGTTTGGTTAGCAAGATATTTATACTATAAATACCATGCATGCATAAGTGATCTTTCCATAAACTTTTACATGCAAATTTCATTTTTATTTCTCTCTTTTATACCTCAAATCCCACGGCACCATTTAGCCTCAAAACAAAATCCATAACTTGATTTTCTAAGATTATACAACCCTATACACAACATACTTAAGGTATTCTAAGGTGTTTACAAGCCTTGGATCACCATTTGCAAGTATTAAGAAGAAAAAGTAAAGATTAGGGTTTTGGAAACCTAATCTAGGGTTATAAGCTTGAAAGCTTGGATTTATAGACATTAGTTTGGATCTTCCCAAACAGATCTTAAGTGCTCAGACTGACTCACGAAACCAGAGAACATTAAGAGTGAAGATGTTGGGGGAATGTTGATTGAAAACGCTAAATTTCCAGAAGCAATTAGAGAACAAAAGTTGGAACCACGTGCGAATGGAACCCTGTGCCTCAATGGCAGGAGCTGGTTACCTTGTTATGGCGATTTGCGGACTGTGATCATGCACGAGTCCCACAAATCAAAATACTCTATTCATCCGGGTTCTGACAAAATGTACCAAGACATGAAGAAGCTATATTGGTGGCCCAACATGAAAGCCGACATAGCCACTTATGTTAGCAAGTGCTTGACCTGTGCTAAGGTCAAGGCCGAACATCAAAGGCCATCAGGATTGTTGGTACAACCTAAAATACCCGAATGGAAGTGGGACAACATCACCATGGATTTCGTCACGAAGCTTCCTAAGACGTCTCAAGGCTATGACACAATTTGGGTGATCGTTGACCGACTCACTAAGTCTGCGATCTTCACACCAATGAGAGAGACTGATCCTTTGGATAAACTCGCAAGAATGTACCTGCTAAAGGGAGGTTGTCACGCGTCATTGGAATACCTGTCTCAATCATTTGTGATCGCGACCCGAGATTCGCATCAAATTTTTGGAGGTCACTTCAGAACGCTTTGGGTACAAATTTGGATATGAGTACTGCGTACCATCCACAAACAGACGGGCAAAGCGAGAGGACCATTCAAACTCTCGAGGATATGTTGCGTGCTTGTGCAATCGACTTTGGAAAGGGTTGGGTTAACCATTTGCCATTAGTCGAGTTTTCATACAACAATAGCTATCACGCTAGTATCAAGGCCGCACCATTCGAAGCACTTTATGGTCGAAAGTGTCGTTCACCTGTTTGTTGGACTGAAGTTGGAGAAGCTCAAATACTCGGTCCAGAACTAATTCAAGAGACCACTGAGAAAATCATCCAGATCAAGCAAAGATGAAGCCCTCGCGATCGACTGAAGAGTTTACGCTGACTTTGAAGCGAAACCAATGGAATTTCCAAGTCATGGTGATATGGTTATGCATAAATTCTCAGCCTTGGAAAAAGAGGGTCGTACGTTTTGGCTAAACGGGGGAAGTTGAACCCTAGGTATGTTTGGACCTTTTAAGGTGAAGAAAGAGTTGAGAAGTTTGCTTACAAGCTTGAACTCCAAGAGTTGACATAGTTCCATAATACGTTTATGTAATCTAATCTTTAAAAAGTGTCATGAATCCGACCGAACCATTAGCCATTCCGTTGGATGGACTCCATATTAAAGACAAGCTTCATTTTGTTGAGGACCATTAGGAATAAGTGGCAGCCGTGAAGTTAAACGGTTGAAGCAAAGTCGGATTCCATTAGTCAAAGTTCGATGGAACTCTAAGAGAGGTCCTGAGTTCACGTGGGAGCGTGAAGACCAATTCAAGAAGAAATATCCACACCTCTTCACCGAGACCGCATCGTCGTCAAGTGCTGCATCGTAAGCCTTGAGGACAAGGCTCGTTTAACGGGGGAAGTCTATAACACCCTGTGTTTTCAAGTCATTGACGACATCAATAAATTCACAATGTATCTTTTGTATTGTACGCATTTGCTTTAAATCATAAGCCCTATAATGTTAAATCGAGTACTGCAAAGAATTAGCGTTCAATGTAAACTGAGCAAGCAAAAAGCAGGCATCAAACAATTAAATGTTACATCTAGCAAGGGTTATATAATTATTTGAGGATAATTATTAACTTTGTTCATTTTATTTTTATCGGATACGTAAAGTGTATACGTTTCGCGATAAATTGCGTTTAGGCACTCCCGGAACCACAAAAACTTTTCTACGCTTCAACAAATACCCACATTTATACCCAATACATAAAAATTACTCAAATATACCATGTATAGCTCTCTTGTGCCGAAATTATGGCATTTGATACAAAGATATATCCAAAACTCTTCCATGTGGTCAAATACTACACCATACCTCTTTATGGCACACCATACCTACCATACCTTGACCAAAGACCATGCTATGGCCATACCTAAGACTAAGAGACCATCCCTATGACCATGCTATGTTCCTTGACTAACCATACATGTTTACTACTTATACATGTAAAAGAGAGATAGCATTTACATGTTAAACACTTAACAAAAATCAAATATACTCTCTCTAGCACACATATAGGCTACGGCAAACAAGCACCCCTTTAACAAACCCATATCAATTTTTATACAACCCATACACACTTATACACATCCATTATAAGTTATTCTAAGGTGATCCCAAGCATTGACTAAGCTTTTCCAAGTATTACTTAAGAAAAAGGAAGTTAGGGTTTTGTTAAGAAAACAAGGGTTATTATTTGTGCAAGCTTTGGTTTTGTGGCTAAATAAGGGTTTAGCACTAGCTTATCATCATCATCATACCTCATAAGGTTTACTTGAACTCTTTATGTTCTTATAATCTTCATTTTTTTTAAGCATATGTTATTTCTATTTAGTTTAATCACCATTTAGGATTTTATCATGAAAATGAGATTTAAACTTGAAATGATCATATGGATTACTTTTATATATGTTGTGATATTACATATATCATGTTAAAAATGATGATAAAATATTGTATCATGTTGTTTTGGTGTAAACATGATTATGGGATAATTAGGGTTTTTATAGTTTATTAATATGTTTCAAAGTTAAAGAAATACTAAGACAAATTAAGGTTAATTATGGACTTATATTAAGGTTATAAATATCATAAAATAAGGTTATATCAATGATAAGAAAATGATGAAACACTTATGGTTATTATTAAAAATTATAAAGTGGTAAAACATAAAAGCAAAGGTCAAAATGAACCTATGAATGTTAGTAATCTTCTGTCCCAAAGTGCATAAAAATATATTTATTTATATTTTTAAATAAGATAAAATATTTCAACGACGATTCCGAAAAAGAAGAAAACTGTTAAACGGATTAATAACGAAAAAGTTTACGTTAAAACAAGTTATACGTAATAAAACTAAGTCGTAAAGAAAATCTTTTATAAAAACATTATATAAAAATTATAAACAGCAAGGGTTAATATTTTTAATAAAATCACAATACACATTTTTAGGATTCCAAAATATAAAAACGTAATTTTTTTTTCATTAATAACGAACGAGTTATGAATTTCCAGCAAGATTAAACGCAAGTAATACTTTATAAAACCCATTTTTTATAAAGTTTACTATTCATGACAGAAGTTATATTTTATTGTAAACCTCCTAAAATTATACGAACTTTCAAATACGAGAACGTCCTCGAAAGAATCGTTAAAAACGGAGCTATAACGAATAAAATACGACATTTACGGGTTTTACGGCGACAAATACGATTTTTATAAAAGTCACGTCTGATGTGAACAGTAAAAGTTACTGTTCACCAGAGGGTCAAAATATTAAAAATGTCAAATTATGATAACTCGTCCAAATAAACGAAAAAGATTGGACAAAGAAACGTCAAAATCGGGCATTAAAACGCAAAAGTTATGCTAGTTTTACTAAAACGTAAATATAAACGTTTTAACTATTAAACACAATTTTACCAAACCATTAGTTTGGTGATTGAGCTGAGATAGAATATTAAGTGTTTTATCAAAGTACTATATTACAGGAGGTTTCCATAATGAGGAGTCTCTCGATGGCGTTTTTCGATCGAGTTGGTGGATTTACGATTAAATGTCCTAACTCTCGAACGTCATGTCCATGACCTCTTTAATATGATAGCCCAAAACGCTAGTACGTAGGTAACAACTAAAATTATATTCAAGAACATGTACTTTTTACGACCTATGCTAATTTAGGTTGCATTCAATCTTTTGAGTGACCATTATCTGCGATATTTGCTTATCAGAACTCAAGGTGATGTTTCAAAGCCCCACATTTTTACGATTTCAATGATTTATAACTATGGGGAGGAAACATTCTTCGTTTTAACAAATTGGAAACCGCAAGTATTGATTACAAAGTTTGCCTAAGTAGCAATAACGCCCAATTAAGCCCACTATCAGAACTGTCAATTGCATAGATGTAGTTGGGGAATTCCACTATGAAGAGCGCAGAATGTTATTTTAAAAGATCTATTCGGGAAACGACTCCTCCCGTTGGGTGACTTGCTATCACCGAGAACGAACGATATAGCATGTCGAATTTGGGATGTTTTCGGGTTAAAACATCATTACGGGCTGAGTAGCAATATTATGCGAACAAGACTGTCGAGCTTCAGTGTCATGAGCTTAGTGTAAATGTAATCTAGTTTTGTGAGATCTGCATGTGTTGCATTATCACTAAAAAGTCTTGCGGTCCTACACATTTTGATTTATCAAACCTATGAATTCACCAACAATTATGTTGATGTTTTTAAGCAATGTTTTCAGGAGATCAATAGGCATGGGATGCCAGGGATGCATTGGGTTACATTTTGGATTGCACGCTTAAAGATTTAGGTGCATCATATTTTGGGGAACGTATTGTCAACTTTTGTAATATTCAACAATGAACAAGTAAAGCTATATGCTTTTGTATTAAGTCTTTCAATTAAATCCAATGTATCATTTTAAACGACTTTTTGTGTCGTTCTTATATATCTTGTGCTATTGATCTTGAAGTAACACGCCCCGGACCCTTATTCCGCTGCGACCCAATTTGGGGGTGTTACATTACATTACTTGTTACATTTAGTGTTTACATGACATACATATATATAATATATATGCTTACATCCTTTGCGTATATCATACATTTATTTATATAAGAGTATAATATATAAATACCAAAATATTTCTTTAACAAAAATTGTGAGTTGCACAATAGGTCCTCGACTATTGTTCTCAACATTTTATAGTTAAACAATGGTCCTCTAAAAATATTTTTCAATAACTTTATACAATAAGTATTTCACGAAAACTGTCACAATTTTTGTTTACATGGAATTATGTTGATCCAAGTATTACAAGTCTGTATTGGGCCATACTTGTAATTGGAGGATTGATATGAATAATATGCTATTGTTTGACTCGTTCATAAAGACCTGTATCTTATTTACTTTAACCGTGTACTCATCAACTAATTTGAACATTATGTTGATTTCCCTGATTGTTTTACTCCCCGTCTTAGAAGACGAGTTTTAAACACTCTCCCATGGCTCATTTAGAACAACTGCCTGGCAGTTATCCACCACCTTGAAGGTATGTGAGTTACGCGTAAGGCATCAGAAAATATAAAAGTAGATGATTATAATCCTTTATTTGAAAGGATTGAGACGCATTTTCATTTAATAAAGTAATTGTAAATCACCAACATAAGTTTTATCAATTATATATTTACATAAATTGGGACGCTTCTTTATGCAAATAATGAATTATAAATGAGTGGGCTTAATGGTATCCAATATGACACGAGTATGAAATCGAACCCGAAAATCACCAGAATCCGTTAAAAAGGTCTAGAAACACAATCGTGCCTTACCACTCAGCAGAATCTTAAGGCCTCACTTGGAACTACCTTATCTCATTCTTAATTTATTACTTTTGCCGTTACAAATCCTTACAATCATAAACTGTGGAGCTAACAGACTTGTTACACTCTTGAGCTAATAGACTTGGTTCAATCTCGAACTAACAGACTGAGTACAATATTCCACCACCTATAGCATAAGCTCTCTCGCGAGCTCCTCCCATTTGTTGACCTTTATTATGGGGATATTGTTTCTCGAAATGTCCTCACTCTCCGCATCCCATCACCGTTTGTTATAGTTATTGTTGTTATGGTTGCTGTTGTTGGGTCCTAGAGCAGTGCCAGCTTGTACAACTTTATCCAATAGGTAATGCAACCCCCTTAAACCAGATAAACACCTATCGATGAAACATCTAGTCGAACCATTCATTTCGGGCCACTAGTACGAAGACCTAGGTCGCGATACATCCTGGTACTGCCAAGTAAGTTGAATACTTACATCCATTAGCCTCGTCCGATATTAATCATCAAATATTACAGATAGCATATACTAGACACTGCCTGTAAACAGTTAAAACTTTATACAGACATACTCACGCGACTACACTTTCTCCTTTGATGTTTTCACTATTAAGAGACTTTCTTCATAACGCGTTTATATCAATCATAGAACTTGTAATGATATTTTTCTAAAATACCAATTCTAATGGATTAAATATCCCGGTCAAACCTAGCCAAATTTTTTGTATATTAAGAAGTGTCGAAACATCAAATTTTGCTGAATAAGGTTATCAACGACATGTTCAAAACTGGTTTATTAAATCTTAAATCTTTTCTTGGTCACACAATAGGTTAACACAAATCGAATCCCGAGACGGGATTCCTTTAAGGGGTAGTTACTGTAACAACTAGCAATTTTCAAAATTTTAAATGACTATTTTACCCTTGACTTTTTGAGTCCGACTTGACTTTTTGACTTTTGACCTTTTATTGTCACATGAAAACGATTACCGCGTAACCGGTAATTTTTCGGAACATAGTTAAATAATAAATCATAATTATTATTTACATATCTCTCATTTACAAATTTATTTTTCAAACTCATTTGACTTGAAAACGAGAAGCTATATGTTATTCCTAAGTTAACGTATAAAAAACGACCCTTCAAAATGAGTTATTAATTATGGGGTATACTGGCATTTGACATAAGACGACATTCCGGACAACTTTTCAGTTTTACCCGAGACCCGAAAACAAGCAAAAAATGACTAAAATACCCTCGCAAAAATTTGAAAACCGCACACAACGCTTACCGACACAAAAATAATTAAATTTATATTTAATTATCATAATTTATTTAATAAAAATATTTAATAAATTATTGATCATTTTATTCAAAAACGTTGACTTAAAACGCGAATATTTAAATTAAAATTTCATTTTACGGACAAAGCTTGCCCGTGATACCCGATGACTACACAAATAAATAAATAACATTTAAATAAATTTTGTAAAACATTTATAAAATACTAGTCATGTAAATACTCACTTTTCATGGAAAAATCATTTTAAACGCAACGGCGCAATTTTCGTGTTTTGAATTGTCCGTTAACTAGCCCAAACGAGTCCCGAACCGATACTTTACAAAAATTACACTTTAAGTCCATGTGGAAATATTTACAACTTTTACCTTAAACTATACTACACTTGCTACATTTTTTTATACTTTTGGGTATATAAGCATAACCATTTATGGTTATACTCATTTATTGATAAAACCTAGCCCCCCTCTCCTCTCCCATTTTCGGCGCCGGTCCGGCCAAGTTCCGGCCACCTGCCGTCGGACACCAACAATCATCCCACAACCACGGCTGCCATCCCCATCAGCCAACACCTTCATCATCACGTCACCACCACCCCACCAACACCACATCAACATCATCACCTCCCCACCGACGCCACTGCCACACCACCTTCACAACCACCAACCACCACCACGACAGCCACGCATCACCATCACCTCGTCACACCACCATCTCCACCCCGCCACGACCCACTAGGGTGCGTTTGGTTTTAAATAACCCACCAAGGGTGCGTTTGGATGTTCTTAACAGCACCAAGGGGTGCGTTGGGTTTATGGTAGCACCACGGGTGTGTTTAGTTTTCTCAGACGTAGGGGTGCGTGGGGTTTTAGCTGCACCAAAAGGGTGCGTTTGGGTTAATAAAAACGCCTAAAAGGGGTGCGTTTGGTTTTAGCTACAACACCACTAGAGTGCGTGTTTGATTTGTATAAATCAACTAATTTACAATATTTAGTAATAAAACCGGATCTAAATGGTGGGTTTGATGGTTAAATAAATGTGTTATTTATTAGTTTGTTTTTGTGTTTTACATGGGTTTAAATAGCCAGAGGGGTGTTTGGTTTTGGGGTTAACAGCAGCCAAACGGGCTGTTTGGTTCAGCCACTAGGGTGTGTTTGGTTCAGCAGCTAGGAGCGTTTGGTTTTGCGTTTAAACAACACATAGGTTGTGTTTGGTTTTTGCTTATCTTTAGTAAATAATTTGTCTAGTTAGATATAAATTGAAACGTGGATATTTTGCAACACGGGTTGTTTGGAAAGTGGAAAACATTAGATTTTATAAATATGGGAAACGTTGTATAAACGAATAGGTCATGCCGAAATTTCTATAAATTACGATACTTAGTATTTTTCGCTACAACTTCTATTATCTTTGAAAACCGATAAAAAGGATTAAGTTATAGATTAAAGATATTTTATTTATAATTATACAATAACCCGACAACAAACGAAAACTATAATTTTACAAATGAGACAACTATTTTAGCTACGACCCGTCAATAAGACGAAAGATTAATTTATAAAATATTATTTTATAAATTCCCGACTAGAAGGTAAAATCATAACTTTTGTAAAAGCTTTACAAACATCGTTTACTTAATTCATAACTTTAAGACGTGTGTCTACTTTTATGCAAGGACTTTTTATTAATTAAATTGGTGTCGAAATATTTTGTTTCAATTATTTTCTCACGTTCCTTATATAATACTTGCAAAGTATTATATACCTCGATTATTCTTTTGGGTGTTTGTCCTTGTTATATAATTCACCATATGAATTATATACTTGTCCATTTTTCATATGTAATATATACGGAATATATTACATACTTGGCTTTCATTTTTCGATTTATTTTATTTAACCAACCACCGAACTATTACAACTTGAGATCCAAATCCTTATCAACGCTGTAATCATCCATCGGAAAACCCAAATACATTATCCTAAGCTAGTGGGTCATAACTGTTAAGATAACCCGCAACTCCTTGGTCGAGCCGTTCTGGTTTCCGTTTGTGTTGTGCTTAATATGTGCACTTCTGCCCATCGTTCTTCATCGTCGAGGTGAGTTTATAGTCCCTCTTTTACTTGTTTTACATTGCTTTACAAATCTCGGGGGAGAATACATGCTTGTTACAATTTGTTTACACATTCAATTACAATCTCTTTTACATACTTGATTGCATACTTGATTTCGTTACTTGGTTACATACACGTTTACAAAATTGGTTACATACTCATTACAAACTCGGTTACTTGATTGATATCACACCCTTTCTACTTGTGGATTTAAGTATTTAAAGCTGTTTATGAATACAATGGTTATTTCTTCATTGTACACAAATGTTTTCAGTTACCATCTCCTATTTATGTGTTGCCTAAGTAGCGATTAGACCACTCTCTTGCCCGAAACTATCATGAACCGTTAATTATGGTATAACCAATTGGATTGGTCTCAGTAAGCGTGAATGTTATAAATAGATCTATTGGGACTAATTATCCTTATCCGGGTGAGTAGCGCTCACTACCAATGGGGCTCCCGATAAACGGATATATATCATGTCAAATCTCATTGGATGTCTTGGTCAGACACCGGTAGGGCGGAATACACTTGGCATATTATATGCTACACAAATTAGCTTCGGAGTCATGAGCTTAGCGCAACAGTAGATACTTTTTATGTGATACTGTATCTGTTATAGTAGTCATATACATTTTGGAAATCTTGTGGTCCACACTATCTTGTCGAACATTACTGATTACTAAACACTTTTTATTATACTGTGGTGAAGCAGTAGACACTATACTCTTTCGATTCTGCATTTACACTTACATTTTTGCGACTATTATAATGATTGAAATGGTCACACATACTTTATAAATCTTTTGATTTCCACAGATGGTCATACATACGTTATAAATCTTTTGATTTTAACATTTACAATTATAAAAATCTATGAACTCACCAACTTTATGTTGACACTTTTACGCATGTTTTTCTCAGGTGAATTAGATGCTTGGCTTACTTGATGTGCATTGGAGTCTAAATTGACAAGATTTCATTCATGGATTTCTACTTATATACAAATGATCAAATCTCGTTGTATCGCTTTCGAGCTTTTCATTGTGATGCGATTATGGGACAAATCTTATTTCAATTTCAAGAAAATCAACGAGATTACTTTTCAAACGACACATTTAGAGGTCATTTTCTTGTATCTTGTGTTGTTGTATTATGAAGTAACGCTCCTGGACTCTCATTCCGCTGTGACCCAATTTTGGGGGTGTTACACCGTTTATCCCGATTAGCCTATTACAATACAAGACCTTGTAATAACTGAGACGATCGATAACATACTTGTTCAACTTAATAGAATTAAGGCTAAAAATCTCCCCCAATGTTTTGGTCTTATTTGATCTCCCCAACGTTGATGTTCTTGATGGAGGTAATCTTGATTTGACTTTATCTTCCTCGATGATGAAGATATGACGTTTGAGCTTTGCCTACTTTGGTCTTGTCTTTGTCTTTTCTTGTTTGTAATGGCTTTGTTCATTCATGCTTTAGACGACCGATGACATTTTTTCGGTGTCGTTTATGTGATCTTGATCTTGAGCCTTCATCTTTTGACTTTTGAGTTCTTGAGATTTTTATCTTGCATCATCTTCTTGACATAAATCATCTTGATTTGAATTTCTTGATCAACTTGTGCTCTTGACCGACATACTCATACTTATTGCATTCTTGTTTGACTTATATGAACATAAGGCTAACAATCTCCCTAAAATACAATTCTCGATTTGACTTTGAAGATCTTTGTGGAAGTTTAGGATCAACACTCTTGATGCTAAGTGATTGACTTTTAGAGCCCGAGTATGAGTATGCGGTAATGAATCCGACTTCGCTGGTTCATGTTTGCAACGCCGAAGTTTGAATCTGCATTTAAAAGGTTAGTGATAAACAATAGATATGAACGAAAGTGTCTTTGTCACTTCGTCGAATACGATTGCAATAACCACAGTTCCCCGTTAATCAGTATAAATACTGCCTGTGATCAGATAGAATTCATATGAATCTTCTTGACAGGGTTTCACAGCTGTACTAGCCATTCTCGTTACCGGAGCGTCTCAAAGCAAACAATACGGTAAGAGTGAATTAGATAGTTATTATCTTTCTGATTAAGTCGTCAACTCATTTACTGGATCAAATAGATATCTAGTTATCACAAGTTCGATTCATATAGAATCTCTCAAGTCACCTACCAAGAGCTTGTTTGATGTTGGCTCAAGCAGGATTTCCATCGTCATTGTGAATACTAAAAAGTATTACTCAGATGTTCTGGCAAGATCTCAAGGATAATGCGTAGGACTCTTTGTTACAGCTTGTGAACTTTATGGTGTTCAACACGTGTATTTTGACATTGTGTCCTAATGAGATTTATAATTTGATCTCTTCTGGCTCTAGACTCGATTTGTGCACTTTGGTTTTAGTAATCAGAGGCTGGAGCTGACTGCCACCCATTCAATATCAACAATCTCTAAGTGAGATGTCAATAGATAACGTGTGTATCTCCGTGAAAAATGAGACAAGTTTCTTTTGAAAGAAACTCGAATAGCTGGGAAGGGTTGTGCATTGCATCATTGGGTCCATGGCGACTTGCTTCAATATCAACAATCATCATTGTGATTTTGATAGATTATGTATTGACCCGGTTTCTGCCTAAGTTGTGTGGAGGGCTGCTTTGTTTTCACCCTTTATCCATACATTTCTTTTTTATTCTTCAACCCCTTCAATGCTTACCAAGACGTCATCACTAACACCTTGTTGTGATTGTTCTAGTGTTAGCTCAATCTTAGTCAGCATTATTCCCTTATACTCATTCTTTTCCAATCATACCTAAGGACTTCTAATCTAACTATGGAATGTCCATGGGTAGATCCCTCCGGTTCTGGTTGGATCATAGTACTTATACCTAACCTTAACCACCTTATGACTTCATCGACGTCGTAAGATTAATTGGTTTTTGGGTATAGAGATCGAACCATAAAACCATTTTCTAACATTCTTTCATCTGTATCAAAGGTTTTTATTTTGAAATACTCCCCTTACACATGTGCTCGAGATTCAAAATTGTTTTGCACATAAAGGAAAGAGTTGCACTTAGAGTCTTAAAGATCACGTTCTTCTATATCACATTTTAATCACATTTTCTCCTTTTATTTTAAATAATATATGATTTAGTATTTGAAATACCAATTGATTAAAATTTATGACATGAAAAAATTCCAGAAGGAGAAAAATTATACCACGATATTGCATGAATTCATTTTCTGATAGCTCTCCTTCAACACAGTATGTGGGATACCACTAATTTTGAAAACTTGACATTACAAGGAAAAAATGATATGACACCACAATGATGTTGATGACGGAGTGAGATGCCTTAATGAACAATGTATATTATTAATTGACATTATAATTTCCACATTTTAATTTCACATTTTAATTTCCCGAAATGTGTCTGGATACATAAAATTGACATTTATGAGATGTACCCAACACATTAAAAGACTTTGTTTTAAAAGCTCCCCCTCAAAAATTAATATATATAAATATGACATTTTTCAGAAAAATTGATACCACAATTTTTAAACTTATTAGAGGAAGGGAGTGTTGAACACACAATTTTAACAAATACCACTTTTTATGGAAAGATACCATAAATTATATTGTAAACAATTTGACATGAAAAGTTCTTTTTGAAAAATTGTGTTCAACGGTTTTTAAAACACATGATAGAAGACTTCTCTTCTATTTGTAGAGTAAGCGTACTGAAGCGTACACCGCCCTATTACATTCGGGTCCCAGTTATGTACTGAAATACACATAAGTCATAAAGAAAATTTAGAAATGACATGTTTTAAAAAGTTTGAACTCTTGCTCGAACTTCATTTACACGCCCGTGTCAATGTTAATCGACATTTCTAGGTACGTAAATGTTATCGATTCCAAGAGACATGTCGAGAAGATTCTTTTTGGTATTTTTTGAAATTTTTTGAAATTTTTTGATTTTATATTTTGTTTTTCTAGATTTTATATTTTACTATTTCTTTTTGTTGGTTTTATAATTTTGTATTTTCTTTTTTCAAAAATATTTATAAATCAAAATAAAGAGAAAAATAAAAATATTTACAAATTCGATGTTTGATGGATCAAGCAGATGCATTTG
>BQNB010006082.1:22285-71436 GCA_026074375.1 Tanacetum coccineum | reverse complement strand
TTAATGGGCCGGTACACATGATGACTGCGAGGAAGAGGGTTGGACCGATGCCTACTCATCGTCTTGCCGTGAGACATTCAGTTGACTATTCTTTTTAGGATCATTTTTCTTCGGATGATTTATCATCGAGTTCATCGTCGAGTTCATCATCAGAGACTTCTTCAGATTCTTCTGCTAATGCTTTATCTGATTCTGCATCTATTCGTTCATCTTCTGATCATTCATTACCAGCATCACTATTGGGTACGATATCTAGTCATCATTTATGTCCATTGGTATCGAGTGTTCATCGTTCATCTGCTATTTTCAAGAGACCATCTCATGATTCTTCTTTTGCGAGCCTTTCTCACAAGAGGAGTAGATCCCCTGTTGCATCTGTACCGTTATCTTCATCTACCCTTGGAGCATTGCCTTATGCATGTGTTGATCTTCTACCATTACCTAAGAGGATTAGGAGTCCTGAGATAGCTACGGATTTAGAGGGTTGTTCAGAGGATAGTTTTGACCATATCTGGATTGGGAGTTAACTTTGAGGATGAGAGTTCTGAGCCATCTAGGTCTAGAGGGAGTAATTTAGAGATGGATGTTGATGTTGAGAGGAGCGATGAGATTGAGATTGACCCCAAGGTTCAGGCAGAGATTGACGAGTTTATCGCTTATGCATATGCTCTTAGAGATAGAGGGATTGATGCTAGAGTTGTAGTTGAGGCTATAGATCAAGAGGAGATTGAGACGGGTATGAGAGGCCCAGTTGAGGTTAGAGTGGATAGAGTTACTCACCTAGTGGTAGCTGATGATATCCTTGAGCTTGCTCAGGAGGGAGCTGTAGAGGTTACGTATGAGACTTTGGGAGATTTGGTTCAGAGGTTTCATGATCATACTGAGGAGATTCTGGCTCGTCATGTTCAGGTTATTGTGAGTGTCCAGAGGGATCAGGGATACAGGATCGTAGCGACGGGATAGCAGAGTGCTGATATGTTGGAGAGGATCGGAGAGCTAGAGCGGGATAATAAGAGACTTATAGACATTATGGATATTGAGAGTCCAAGAGTTACCCAATTTCAGCGTAGTGAGTTGCGTGTGCAGAGGGAGTTGAGACAGATTTGACGTTTTAGATTCTATGATCGTATGAGGATTGCTAGGCTTGAGGCTTGTGCCAGGGGGCATTTGGGTTACCGTTCTTAAATTGTTTCGCGATTATCCTAGTATTGACTCGTAACGCCTAATATTAGCTAATTATTAGGGATTTGTAAATCCTATATTTTGGAACGATGTTGTAACATTTAGTATTGATGATATGAAATCAAGTGTTACCATTCTATGTTCGATATTTTAACTTAATGATATTTTCTATTGCTTATTGCATATTGCATTATTACTAAATCATGGCATTATCATGAAGATATTATGATTTTGTATTTCCCTATAATAATACTTGTTATTTTATTCGAACCCTGATAACAATCTTGTATCGCCATGGATTTTCATCGTGTTGTGTATTGTTATGATATAGGACAATGCCTAACACACGATCTAGAGCGTCAAGGACACATGAAGGAATCAACGAGCAAAGCAATCACCGGATGGCAGAAGCATTGAGAGTGCGTGACGCTGTCAGAAACCTTGGACCTCTTATGGGAGATGAGGGTGAACAAGGAGAAGTAAATGGAGGAAATGGAAATGGAGGAAATGGAAATGATTGAAATGGAAATGGAGGAAATAGAAATGGAGGAAATGGAAATGGTAATAGGAACGGAGGAGAATATGGCTATAACTTTAGAGGATTTATGCCTGCTAGAGAATGCACATATCAAGACTTCCTAAAGTGTCAGCAACTTAACTTTAATGGAACTGAAGGAGTCGTTGGGTTGACTCGTTGGTTTGAGAAGATGGAAACAGTTTTCCACATTAGCAATTGTCCAGAGAAGTACCAAGTGAAGTATGCTTCGTGTACGCTTCTGAACAGTGAATTGACTTGGTGGAACTCCCACAAGAGAACGATTAGGATTGAGGCCACCTATGCCATGAGTTGGGCAGAACTTATGAAGTTGATGACAGAAGTGTACTGTCCAAGAAACGAGGTCCAAAAGATAGAGACCGAGTTATGGAACTTGGCTGTGAAAGGAAATGACTTTACTACTTATACTAGAATATTTCAGGAGTTGGTGTTATTGTGTACTAGAATGGGCCCAAGTGAGGAGGACAAAGTTGAGAGGTTTGTTAGAGGGTTGCTTGACAATATTCAGGGGAATATGATTGATGCTGAGCCCACTCAACTTCAAGATGCAATTCGGATTGCCAACAATTTAATGGATCAAAAGTTGAAGAGATATGCTAGAAGTGCTGAAAACAAAAGAAGGTTGGAGAATAACACGAGAGACAATCGTGAACAGCAACCAGTTTTCAAGCGACAGAATGTTGGAGGCCAGAATGTGGCAAGAGCATACACGGCTGGGAACAATGAGAAAAATGGTATGTTGGATCCCTTCTCTACTGCAGCAAGTGTAAGATACACCAAGCAGGGTCGTGTACTGTGAGATGTGGAAACTGTAAGAGAGTTAGTCATATGACTAGGGATTGTAAGGTCACTATTACTCCAAACACTCAGAGAGCCCCAGTTGGAAATCAACAGGGTATTGTTTGTTATGAGTGTGGAAGGCCGAGACATTTTAGGAAAGATTGTCCTAAGTTGAGAAATCGAAACCGTGGAAACAAGACTAAAAATCAGACTGGAGGTAATGAAGCTACAACAAGGGATTACGCCATTGGTGGAGGAGGAACAAACCATGATTCCAACGTTGTCACGGGTACGTTTCTTCTCAATAATTGTCATGCCTCTATGTTATTTAATTTGGGAGTCGATAGGAGTTTTATGTCGTCTACCTTTAGTGCTTTGCTTGATCTTGCACCATCCACTTTAGACACTAGTTATATCGTAGAACTTGCCTATGGAAGAATTTCAGAAACAAATGTTGTCCTTAGAGGTTGTACGTTAGGATTATTAGGTCATCCGTTCGACATAGATCTAATGCCCGTAGAACTTGGTAGTTTCAACGTCATCATCGGTATGGATTGGTTGGAAAAGTACCACGCGATAATCGTTTGTGACGAGAAGGTCGTCCGTATCCCTTATGGAGATGAAGTGTTGATAGTCTGAGGTGACGATTATGATGACAGAAGTAAGTTGAAGCTGAATATCATATCGTGTACGAAAACCCTAAAGTATATTGAGAAAGGATGTCAAGTATATCTACCCCAAGTTACGTCTAAGAAGATTGAGGACAAGACGGAGGATAAGCGACTTGAGGACGTGTCGATAGTACGGGAATTTACGAAAGTCTTTCCAGAAGACATGCCTGGGCTACCGCCTGCTCGACAAGTTGAATTTCAAATCGACTTAGTCCCTGGTGCTGCACCTGTAGCATGAGCCCCGTACAGATTAGCACCAGCCGAACTGCATGAGTTATCCACTCAGTTACAAGAACTTTCTGACAGAGGATTTATAAGACCCAGTTTCTCACCATGGGGAGCTCCGGTTTTGTTTGTCAAAAAGAAAGATGGATCTTTTCGGATGTGTATCGACTACCGTGAACTAAACAGACTTACTGTGAAGAACCGATACCCACTTCCGAGAATCGACGACTTGTTTGATCAACTGCAAGGGTCAAGTGTCTACTCTAAGATTGACCTGAGATATGGTTATCACCAACTCAGATTTCAAGAGGAAGACATTCCCAAGACCGCATTTAGGACTCGTTATGGTCACTACGAGTTCCAAGTAATGCCGTTTGGTTTGACTAACGCACCGACAATATTCATGGATTTGATGAATAGGGTGTGCAAACCATATATGGATAGATTCGTGATTGTGTTCATCGACGATATTTTGATTTACTCCAAGAGCATAAAAGGAGCATGATGGACACCTTAAGTTAATTCTGAGGTTACTTAAGAAGGAGGAGTTATACGCCAAGTTTTCGAAGTGTGAGTTTTGGCTGTCGAAGGTACAATTTCTCGGCCACGTAATTGATAGCAAAGGCATTCACGTTGATCTCGCTAAGATTAAGTCTATCAAGGATTGGGCGTCACCCAAGACACCAACCAAGATTCGTTAGTTTCTAGGATTGGCCGGTTACTACCGACGATTTATCGAAGGGTTTTCAAAGATCGCTAGGCCTAAGACAAAATTGACTCAGAAAAGCGTAAAGTTTGATTGGGGAGAAAAGGCAGAAGCTGCGTTTTAGTTGTTGAAGCAGAAATTGTGTAGTGCGCCGATATTGGCTTTACCCGAGGGCAGTGAGAACTTCGTGGTATATTGCGATGCCTCGCATAAAGGGTTGGGCGCGGTTTTGATGCAAAAGGAGAAGGTCATAGCTTACGCATCCCGCCAACTCAAGGTTCATGAAAAGAACTGTACCACACGACCTAGAGCTTAGCACAGTAGTGGTTGCCTTGAAGACGTGGATACACTATCTGCATGGTACGAAGTGCGTCGTGTTCATTGATCATAAGAGTTTGCAACACATTCTCGATCAGAAGGAGTTGAACATGAGACAACGATGATGGTTAGAGTTGTTAAGCGACTACGACTGTGAGATTCAATATCACACAGGAAAGGCGAACGTGGTGGCTGATGCCCTGAGCCGAAAGGAAAGAAGTAAGCCACTACGAGTTCGGGCCTTAGTTATGACTATAAGGTTAAATCTTCCTAAGCAGATTTTGAGTGCTTAATCGGAAGCCAGGAAAGAAGAGAACTTCATCAACGAAGATTTGCATGACATGATTAACAAGTTAGAACCTCGTGCTGACGGAACATTGTGTTTGAACAATCGAAGTTGGATTCCGTGTTTTGGTGATCTGAGAGCTTTGATTATGCATGAGTCCCATAAGTCAAAGTATTCCATCCATCCTGGAACGGATAAGATGTACCAAGACATGAAGAAGTTGTATTGGTGGCCCAACATGAAAGCAGAAATTACCACCTATGTCAGCAAGTGTTTAATGTATGCTAAGGTTAAGATAGAGTATTAGAAACCGTCTAGTTTGTTGGTTCAACCAGAGATCCCACAAAGGAAATGGGAGAATATAACAATGGACTTTGTGACTAAGTTACCAAAGACGGCAGCCGGTCAAGACACGATTTGGGTAATCGTTGATCGTCTAACTAAGTCTGCTCATTTCTTGCCTATGCGAGAAGATGACACATTGGAGAAGTTGACGAGACAATACTTGAAGGAAGTAGTCTCAAGGCATGGAGTGCCAGTTTCGATCATCTCTGATCGCGATGGGAGATTTACTTCACATTTTTGGAAGTCCCTTAATAAAGCATTAGGTACTCGATTGGATATGAGTACAACTTACCATCCAGAGACCGATGGTCAGAGTAAGAGAACCATTCAGACATTGGAGGACATGTTACGTGTCTGTGTACTCAACTTTGGAAAAAGTTGGGATAGACACTTACCATTGGTAGAATTTTCATATAACAACAGTTACCATACCAGCATTAAGGCTGCTCCGTTTGAGGCGTTGTATGGGCGCAAGTGTCGATCACCTATCTGCTGGGCTGAAGTTGGAGATAGTCAGCTCACTAGCCCATAGATCATCCACGAGACGACTGAGAAAATAGTTTAAATCAAGAGCCGTATTCAAGCTGCCCGTGATCGTCAAAAGAGTTATACCGACGTGAGAAGGAAACCCATTAAGTTTCAAGTAGGAGATAAGGTCAAGCTAAAAGTATCGCCATGGAAAAGAGTGATACGTTTCGGCAAACGGGGAAAGCTGAACCCTCGCTATATAGGACCTTTTAAGATCATTGCTAAAGTAGGAACCGTTGCCTATCGACTTGAACTTCCAGAGCAGTTGAGTAGAGTTCATAGTACGTTTCATGTCTCGAAATTAAAGAAATGTATGGCTGACGAACCCCTTGCTATACCGTTGGATGAGATCCAAGTTGACGACAAATTGCACTTCATCAAAGAACCTGTCGAGATTATGGACCGTGAGGTCAAGCGTCTGAAGCAGAGTCGTATCCCGATTGTGAAGGTGCGTTGGAACTCTAGGAGAGGTCCTGAGTTCACCTGGGAGCGTGAAGACCAAATGCAAAAGAAGTACCCGCAACTTTTCCCAATTTATGCGTTTGTGGCGAATGGTACATCGTAAGCTTTGATCGTAAGATTTGAGGACAAAGCTATACTAACGGGGAAAGGATGTGACACCCCAAAAATTTCCGATCAATAAATTAGCCGTTTCCATTTAGTAGTTTGAATTTTTAAAAGTTTCGTTTAACTTTTTTGTTTAACCGGGAAGTTGTTCCGCTTTTATCCGAGAATCGTCGTCGGGAGCAAACCGGGACACCTAACGTTGTAGTATTTTGACAATAGCCACGTTTTTATATATTAAGGCAATATTTAAAATTTCATAATTTTCAGAGATACCGTTATTCATTTCGTTACTTGCGTAAACCGTGTTTTATTTAAAAAGGAGCATATGCATGGAAGGCTTAGAAATTAAATCATGCAAGACCACTAGCATCATAAAATATTAAAAACCATTTGGATGCCATTTTGAATTCAAAATCAATAAGACAAAGTTCCAACTCATGTTTTGTCCTAGCTTTATTGTGATTGGGAGATCATTTTGGTCCCTTCTCTTTCTCTTGTCTTATCCCACGCACACACACAAACACAATTTTAGTGTGTGAAGTAAACTTGGCATTACATATACACATTACTTCTACTTTCTCATTCATAATACACACACACACACACTAAATATTGAGTTTTCTCTCCTCTCCTTTGCTCTCTTTTGTTCGAACCACCCAAGAAACACACACATACAATTTTCCAATCTTGATTAAAAACCTTTGAAGATATTGTGTTCGTGGTTGATATTTATTGTATTCGGGTTAGTTATAAACAACATTTGGGTTATTTCTAGTCATCAACCATCCTTCTAAACCACTTCTTTTTATAAGTCTCTTAATCTTTAAATAACTTGTACTTTCATAATCATCTTGATGCATACATGCTAGTTGTACAACTTATTTTGTAAAAACAAAGATTTTAAAACTACATAAACCTTAAAAGGTTATGCTATTGGTTCGAAAATAATAAAAGAAAATATAAGGAAATCATAGTTTTGTGATCGTGGTTATTTTCGTGTAATAAAAATGGTATGTTATAGCTTATTGTATTCGGCTTATGTTAATAAGCTTTTGGAAAGCTTATTTTAATTATTTCGAGCTTATTGGGCTTATTATTTGGTTCGGCCCAAGTATAGAAAAGAAGAAGAAATATTTATTTAGCTTATTTTGTTTCGACTTATATTTTGTTAGCTTATTTTCTAGCTTATTTTGAAAGGACAAATAGTAAACTTATTCGGCTTAATAAATAAGCCCGAATATAGCTTATTGGGCTTATAGCCGCGTCCCACATACAAGGCCTAACAACATGAGCTTATTTTTGAGCTTATGTGGTTCGGCTTATTATTGAGTGGCTTATTGTGAGCTTATTAATAGCTTATTATTAAGTCGCGTGTTTATTATTTAAGGTTTTGCTTATCGGACTATATGGATAAGTAAAACTACATTTTTGGACTTAACGGGCCAAGGCCCAACATAAATACAATACACCAAGGCGTAAAGCTACGGTGTGGCTTATTGAATAAGTTCACGAATAGCTTATTTAATAGTGTACGACTTAGACGCTATACGTGTAACTCATTTTAAATGTTGGACGTTGCGAATAATAAGAGATTTGATGATGTATAGTTTGTAATCATGAAAAGTGGATTGGAAAGTGATTTGAAAATGGTTTTAAATAAAGTCTACGACTTTGGAAAACGTGTAAACACGAACGGGTCATGCCGAAATTTTTATAAATTATTATACTTAGAAAATACTAGAAAACGCACAAGATAAAACGAGATATGGGAATTTAATAAAGTGCCGAACCATATATATATATATATATATATATATATATATTTACAAGCGAAGAATGGCATTATAGTAGGAGGGTGGCAGTGATCGGCAATACGAGAGATATAACATATACATATAACATATACATAAATACAGTATACATATATGACGAGTTTATAAGATATTATAGGGAGCGACATATATAGTAGTACAGAATATACGAAGTGGAGGTAGTCGCGCATAATATAGGAGATAGTAGGCACACACAGAGACAGAAAAATCGACACACACATATAAACTGGCTATGATATATATATATAGAGATACTCACAGACTATATAAATATAGTATATTAGGCGCGTCAGACTTAGACATTTATACATGTATATAATATTAATATACATACGTATGATATCTACACTTTTACTTACGGAAACGCATTTTACTATCATAGGAGACGAAGCGACAATCTTTAATTGTTTTAAACATCGAAATCCCGAACGATACACTAGTATAGTTGCCTTCTTGCCATTATCCGTAATTCGTTGTTACTCTGGGATGAGACAACTTACCCGATAGTTAAAGTCAAACCATCGATTTCATAGGTTGTCTTGTGAAGACCGTGGGATTTTTCGTTATCATGTGATTTTATTCTACCTATTCTTCTTTAATTGCACCCACATCGAGGTGATTTATGATCCAAGCTCTTTAACGTCGTTTTGAGATCGCGCGATAACTTGCATAACTTAGGGTGGCAGAAACATTGCTTGTTTTTAAACACTGAACACAAGTACAATAACGTGAGAAATTTCTGCGTATACAATGTTAGCCGTAGCGTAGCGGAGTTAGGTGACCACTATTGCCCGAAATATGCATGAACTTGTTAATTTCATGACCGGTGGGGGGGAAGGAGCCGGAGTAAGGGAGCGTGATGAATTAAGAAGATCAATTGTGTGGACAAAATATCCCTATCCGAGGTAAAGAAGGCACTTACTAGTTCGAGGATTTCCAAGGACTACCGAATATATGTCAGTCAAAACTAGTTAGGTGTGGTCTTTGGTCGGACACCTGTAGGCAAGTCTTTTATAGCACTGTACAGTGCTACGTCTTTTTCCCGTATTAGCGTTTCGTGTCATAAGCTTAGTGCAACAAAATGCCTCTTTTAATGACAAGTTTGGGGATCACCAATAATTGTCGCATACGTTTTGATAATCTTGTGGTCCATAATATTTACATTTGAACAAAACCTATGAATTCACCAACTTTATGTTGACGTTTTTATAAGCATTTTGTTATCGGTAGCTTAGCATGATGTCATTGCTTGATCTTATGAAAGTCTAATTGTCCAAAACCATGTTTTTGCGGCAGATTTCATCTATGTCATTCTTAAAACCATTGTTGAATTTCTTTAAGCTGCCTCATTAATAGACTTTTGAATCTTATAAATTAGATCAATGTAAACTTCTTAAGTATTTTCAATATATACAGACGTGTTTATGTTATAAAACGATACGCCCATGAGAGGGACGTTCTTTATGCTTTGTACATGAGATATTGGTGCGTGTACGTCACGTGGCCGAGCCCCCCGGAACTAAATCGGGGAGAGACGTGGGACGCCAATTGAGTGGGGGTGTTGGACAGATCTGGACCATTCGGAAGACCATATTGACTCAAGGAGATGGCTTAAACGGATTTAGCTTTAGTCCATAAGAGGGATAGATCCTCTGAACGGAGACCACCATCGAGACATCGGCGTCTCCGGGCCGCTGTTGCCATACGAAGAGGTACCGGGTGAGGAAGGGGCAGTCTGAGCTCATAGATAGAGGATAATGATAGTAGTGTGGTGTGACAAGAGTTAGGAGATGAGATACTGATGAGGATGGTGGAGGATGAGGGTTTGGATGCTGGATGAATGAGGGTCATGCTACAAATGATGAGGGTCCATGGTTCAGATGATAAAGGGTTCTATGGTCTGAGAGGTGATATGACATTGTTGTGTAGAGGAGGAGTGGAGCCGGGATGTGCGACGGCAAAGGGGTCAGCCCACAGCGAGTCACTGGGTTGTGAGAAAGTCGCGAGCGAGGCCTTTATGCTTGGGAGTATGGGACGCTGAGGAGCGCCGAGATTAGCTGTAGAGGGAGGATGCAAGGGGGGGGGGTGTACATAGTTAGACAGTGTTCGGTAGTTAGGTCATGGTTTGATGGATCTGGTACAAGACCTAGAGAGACAAAAAGAGTGATCCAACGCAATAACAATAGCACCACGACTCACAAAATGATAGACCTCAGAGGAGGTATAGCTTCATTGATGTCCCTTTCTATACTCCACCCGTCACCACCTGTCTGCAGAGAGGCGAGAACCGCGCATCACCCAAGTGGACGTCTATTCACTTCAGCCAAATGTCCCAGGTCACCTCATGATACCACTGACGCGTCCCATCACCTAGAGCTTTTACTAGGTGGTTACCGCTGACGCCGCGCCGATTTCAGTACTGAGTGTGATCAGTTTATGCGGCGTAAGGGGCACAGTTAAGAGCTTTAATGGTGGGGGGCATACGTATGACGGGATCACACTCGGGTGGATTAGACGTGAAGGAATAATTTCCACCAGAGCTGGTGATGCCGGGAGTATTAATAGGGGGATGGAGAGAGCTAAGACACTAGATTAGGAGTGTTTAGAGACGATGAGTGTTTCTCGGACGAGAGTAGAACAAGTGTTAGGAGTGCTAGAGCAAGTGAGAGGTTAGGGGGTGAGGACTATATGTCCGTTTGGAGCTATTTGTGGAGCCCATGCTGCATTGGGATGTGCGCATGGCAAGGGGCGTAGTATGAGCGACTCGGGTGATGGTGAGAAGTACGGTGTCAGAGAGAATAGGAGTAAGGCAGGGGATGATTGACGAGATTGATTGAATACATGTTTAAGTGGCAGTGGGCGGGAGGGCAGGCTGCTACGAGGCAACGATGGAGCTGAGCAGAAGATGAAGGTCGAGTATTGTGACATGATTTAATGCGCGGAGAGAGGATTCGCTAGAGGAGGTATAAGGGATGTGTAGAGACTGTAGTGGATTTTATTTTTTACATAGCACAAACCAAAGTAGCATCAGTTTAGTGTCGATCTTAGCGGATAGGTATTCGATTCGTGATAGAGTATGGAGCAACAGTATTAGTATAGAGTAGCGGTAGTTGACTCTTGTAGAAGTCATAGTGATTATGAAAGGATAATTTGTAAGGAAATCTTAAAAGAGTAATGAATGGTAGTATTCGTGTTTTTTATCTTGGATAGATAGATATGCCTAGTGCTTGCGAGCATGGTTACCATGGAGAGAAGGAGAATCGATAGTACATTTAAACAACGAGCAGAAGTGAATACAGGGCGACTGATATATTGATATGAATAATGTAAATATTTAACGTAGAGTTGAACACTGTGTAGAGGGCTACCGCGGATGCACTTGAAACGAGTTGTGAGAAAGAAAGATTTTGGAATCCCGAATGCCTTCCTTATACAAAGAGACCGAGGGTGGAAAATGAGTGCGAGTGAGAGATCACGGAAGATCCGGTTCCAGAGGAAGAGCTGAAACCTAAGTAGGCAGGCTGCGGACCAAGCAGGGTTATATTCTTATGGGCGATTTTGAGGTAGATATTGGTAAGTGAACGCATAGACTGTACGAAGAGCAAGCCAAAAATGGGGATTGTGTTGTGTGGATAGTATGGCAGACATGATACCCTTTGAGGTATCAAGTCCATGCAGCGGGTTATAACCGGGTGCGTGGTGAGTTTGAAAGTTAACCAACGAGTCAAATCGTGTACGAGAGATTGTTGATGACAGTTGCGATGTTAGAACATATCCCGGGAGTCCGCGACCAAGTTCATAACCAAGAAGACTTGAAAGGACTAGTGGACTAATAAGGCGTAGTAGTGAAATGTGATTGGAGGACAGCTGATGTGTTAGGTATGAGATGGGTCTGGGAGGGAGCCCTAAAGGAAAACATAAAGACTGAAACTTTAAGAGCTAAGTCATTAGGGGAAACAAGAGGAAACCCCACCAAACGCAAACTGATTTGGTAGAGAACTAAGAGTATGTTGGTAGAAAACTCAAGTGTATTGTGATGAGAACAGAGTTAGTTTATTTTGAGGCGCTTGTTGTCGTGCTCAATGATATGAGTTGAATATCGCGAAAAATTCCTTAAAGGGTTAGACTGTGATAACCGGTAACTTGTCCAGTGTTAAGTATTATAAAATATTATGATTTTTATATCGGAATCTTTTGATTTTGTCGGTTTTCTTGGAAAAAGCTGAAAAGTTAATTTTGGTTGACCTAGTTTGCGTAAAACAGTTACGGTTTAACCGGGTTTTGGGAGAGTCATAGGTACCGTAAGAGAATCACTTTTGATTCGTCTTTCTGTTTTGGAATGATTATGTGGTCTTTTAGTGCTTTCCGAAGTTTACCCGCGATTAGGCAAAAATTCGATCCGCAGCAGCGTACCACAAGATCGGTCAGAAAATATAAAAATTTGTTTTTTTGAGCTTGGTGGATTGAAAAAACTTAGTTAATGATATATTGAGAATTGGTGAAACGAGGATGAAACCGTGAATCGTCGAGGTTGTAATTGAAAAGTTACCAGAAAACGGGCGTTTTGTGAATTTTTCAGTAAAAACTGTAAAGGTCGTTAAAGAGTGATAATTATGTGAGCAAGTCTAAAAGTTTCAAGTTGAAGTTTTGAATTTTGAGAACACTTTTAAAAATGATGAAGGGTTATACGGATTGAGTTTACACAAAAACGAAATTTCATGTTTTTGGTCATGACGCGACCGGTAACGTTCTAAATGAATTTTTGGGAGATTTAAATTAGTAAAGGGTGTCGAATAAATACTCTAGATTATTGGAAAAATATATTTAAACGCAATGAAAATACTAACTAATCCCGGGTAACATTTTTACTTAGCGAGAATTAAGTTTTTGGAGAACCCGACACAAAACAAGACACCTCGAGCCCCTAGGATACTTGGGTCGGGTATGGGACAAACAAGGGAACAACATGGAAAGTTTTTAGCACCTTTGGTCCTAGTGTAGTACATATGACTTTTGTCTCAACCTAAAACACACAATTTGCATGTTTTTCCAAAATCAAAAAAATTATATATCTTTTTCTTTCTCTCTAAATCGGACGAACACACACAAAGAACAAGAAACATAAATTTTTGAAGATTTGTCAAGACACGCAAATATTGGTAATTAGATTAGTTTTGGTTGTAAGAAAAACGATTTGGGTTGACTTTTTCTTGTCAAAAAAACCAAAAAAAAAAAAAAAATAAAAAAAAAAAAAAAAAAAATAAAAATATGAAAAAAAAAAAAAAAAAAATTTAAAAAAAAGAAATAAAAGGTAACCCAAAAATAGAACATCAAGATTGTAAGTTTTTTTAAATTTTGTTTTAAGTTGTACTTTTATGGTTCTCATAGTGTCTTAACACTAGTTGTACAAGTTGATCGTTGTGAAATCGAGTTTTGAAAACGAAAAAAAAAGATAAAAGGGTGTGTTTGTGTGCGTCGAACTTAAAAATAAAGGAACAAGAAATTGTCACTTTTAAATTTTGGTTGTGGTGAGAGAATTAGATTTCGGCAGACAAATGCATATTTGGGGCTTATTATTCAAAATGTTGTGTTAAAAAAAAGCTTCATTTGGGGCTATATTGGTACTTTTTTGGGCTTATTCGGTTTTGGTTATGTTTGGTTTGGGCTCGGCCCAACCGACTCACGAGGTGGGCTTGTGGTAACACTCGGTCCAACAAGAGAAAGGGCTTGGCCCATTTATTTTTGGCTTATTCGGTTTAGAGCTTATTTGGTTCGGCTTATATTGCGAGCTTATGGATCTTTGTGTTTACGATTTATATTTCAAGCTTGTGACTTATTGACTCGGCTTTTATGTTTCGGCTTATAGCTTATTTGACTTTTAACTTATATTTGGTTTCGATCTTATTGCTTTCGGCTTATATATTGGTTTCGGTTTATATTTGGGCCTATAGCTTATTGAATTCGGCTTATATTATTGGGCTTATGGTTAAATGGGTTTCGGCTTATATTATTGGGCTTATGGCTTTGTTGGTTTCGGCTTATATAATAAGCTTATGGTATAATGGGCTCCAGTCCGTTTTTTATTTTTTATGAAAATTATTCTAGGACTTTATATATTTTCGTGGTATTGGGCTTAAGTTTAGGCTTCAGCCAATAAAGAATGAATGTATTGATTTGAAAACTATCAGGCTAAATAAAATTTCTTAATGGGCCATGAGGCCCAATGACTAATAAAAAGGACTAATGGACTCAACTAGAAGCTAAAATAACTATTGAGGATTTGTCAAATATAGTGGTAACATGGCTACGGGCCCAATAAAAGGAAAATTTGATTGTTGGATTATTAAAACGGATGAATGGATTTATAAAAACTTACGAAAATGGAAAATGGTCAACGTGATGTAGGTTAAGGACAATGTTTGGTTAAAAAGGCTTATATGTATAAAAGTTAGGCCTAATCGAAAACATTAAGAACATAGAACTAAAGTTTGTAAAGCTTGGGAACCTTTTGTAAACAAACAAGTCATGTCAAAATTATGATAGGCTCAGAAAGTATTACCTGATGAAACTATGTTTTTGAAATAAATACTTGTGTCCAAAGCAGAACCAAGGACAAAATTTGGACTTTCGTAAACTTAATTGTTTAAGGATTAAACGATTCAATCATGAATATAATAACCCAATAGGATTTTCTTCATACTTACCCCGTTTAGCCTGATAAAAAGACGAACTAATAATGAAATATTATTTTAAAGTATTTGTATCTAGGTATATATGTATATATAAAATAAGTGTATATAATATATATATATATATATATATATATATATATATATATATATATATATAATTATAATATTATATAATATAGGATAAAATATGTGTGTGTGTACGTATATGTATCGTATCGATTTTGAGACACTTATTCGTGTATTTCGACCTTTCAATTCTTACGTATTTCTTGTCAGATTCTCTTGGACTGTTCGGTCAGTTGTTTTCGTTTTTATTATTGGCTATGTTTTGAGTATTCGGTGTTGATGTTGCACTTAGCCCAAGTGCAATGAGTCGTTTTGCGTAACCACCACACAACCATGTTTTTGGAAATAACGGTAAAGGTTTTGTAATGAGGATACAAATTTGAAAACGAGGATAAAGGTTTTGTGAAATGGGTGAGGATTTCATGTGAGTAAAATACGAACGCTTGTATAATAAAATAACTTTGTGCAAATATTTACGAGGTAAAATTTATGTTAGGTCGTGGTCGGATACTGCTGAGCGTGCATTGAGATTATTTGTGCATTGCTTTATTGTTACTTGTGCGGTGCTATCTATTATGCGTAAAGTGAGGCGAGTTTTTCTCGTAGCCCCCACATTATTACTATTTTTCCTGTTGCGAAAAAGATACTACAAATGTGTTTAGAACTGTTTTCTGCACTGTGCGAAACGTGGTTTTTTTTTGGGGACAATTTTATGTGCTCTATAGCATTTATGTGGAATATGTGTAATGTGATCTTACTTGCATGTATTGTGTTTAGCATGGAAAGGATGTAGTTTCTTCACCCTAATTTTCTCCAGCTGGTAGGCTTTAGATGTGGGATGATGAGGTTCATTTATACACTTTTTCCGGGTCGTTTTAATAACCCCCTAAATTGTGCTTTTAATGCCCAAAATAGGTCCTTAATATTCCTTTTCGGGTATCAACATTTGGAATGCATTATGGAGGAATACACGGTGACGTGGGCTCATTTGGAGAAGAAACGGACAAACTAAACGGACCTACACCAACATCTCTTAAGCTTATGATCCTCAAAAGCTAGAGACGGGCTGTCAAGATTACATGTTGACGCCGTCATAAATCATACCAAAACGCGACATAAGATCTTAAACGGCTTACATAAGATCATTCCATATCGGGTATTCAACATTTATGGAAGCAATTGGAGGAATAACACGTGACTTGGGGCTCATTTGGAGAAGAAACTGACAAGACTACGGACCCACACCAACACACTTAAGATTATGTTCTCAAAAGCAAGAGACGGGCGTCACGATGATACATGTGACGACGACTTAGTTCATACCAAGAAATCACAGACCCAACCCATTATCTTGACTATTCCTTTCACTACGACGTCCTGATGTAAAAACGATATGCCGCTCGCCTAGATTTCTATAATAAAAAAAAACAAAAAAAAAAAAAAAAAAAAATACAAACCCGAATTAAGGTTTTAAGTGTGGGTAACTTTAGAGTAAAAGAACGGGACGAACCTTAAGTTCATTTAGGAATCTGTTAGGGGACGATTTAGAGCCTCAATAACCCTATTTGTAACTTCCTTCATTCATGTTTTTAAAATTTAAGTCAAGAATACTATCTTAAACATTCAAATATGTCTTGTGTGTGATTCTTATTTGTTCTAGCTTTATCTTTAACAATGCTTGGCTAACATTGCAATTTGTTTTATTTAAAGAATGTATGAAACATAGAATGTAGATCTTAGACTGGAGTTTCTTCATGTGAAAATATGCATGATAGGTTCTTGGAAAACCAACTTCTTTCTTATCGTATGTTGAAATGTCAAGAAAACATGATTTATGTTAGAAAGTGATACCATTGGGTAATATAGTCATATCATACTATCTTGCCCCTTTTGTGGTTGAACTCTCATAATATATTCAAATGCATATAATATACACTCAGGATCCCTTGTAATAGTCTTCATACTACCATTACTTGTCATGCCCTTAAAAATATTAAATAGACGCGGGTTCATGGGGGGGGTTTAAAATACTATTTCAGACTTAAGAAAAGATTATATAGATCATCACAAGTGTGACGAAGTGTAACACACTAAAGTAGAAGGCAAACTACGTGAGTTATACATATAAATGAACACAAATCTTTTTATTATATTTGTTATCCACAAGTAGCTAAGTATATATCTATTTTAATTGCTAAAACCAACCAAGGCCAGCACAATAAATGATGATTACCATGCTTATCCTATAAATAGTATAAATCGCAAAAATAATCTATCTCTCATACCCTTAGAATTTTTGTATTAGACCGTGAACAAGCCTTTCGCAACCTAGGTCCCTTAGAGAGAACGATAACAACCGCCCGAGTCGAGTGCCTGATACTACACTATCACTATTAAGGTACACCGTCTTAGATATTATGAAAAACTTCTTTAGAAGGTCCCTTAAAGACGACACCGCAACAAGTTTTTAGCACCGCTGCATGGGGAATAAGTAGCTTTTGAACAAAGTTAAAGCTTATTTTTACTTGCTTGAATCCTTTATAAAGTAAGATTGTGTAAGATTTCTTCATAGTAGCCTTTTTCTCCGTAGTCTAATTTTTCTAGTACTCGTGTATTTGTTCGTAATTTTTCATTGACTAATCCCACATCTTCATCATGGAAACGCAAATCCACCACCTACCATAATCGTCCTTCCTACCGCTGCGCTCGCCAGATGAATTGACCAAGAGCTCTCCATGAGCTACATGTGATTTCGGACGGCATTATGTTAGACTCTTTGCTAGAGATATATTGAACAATTTCTTAATAAATCTCCAACCAACCTAATGAGATAAATATGAATGACCTAGAGTCCGATGATGAATCGTATGACACAACACCCAATTGGTTTCCCTTATCCTCATTAAGAGACAATGATTTTTAGGATGATGTTGAAGTGCTTTAAATGAATTGATTAGAGTATGAAAATTCAGAGAACACTATCTACGTCGAGAAAGAATAATTTAATAGCTTTGTGACGGGGGATGACTTAGAATTCCAAGTCAATGATAGGCCATTAGGAAGTTTACTACCTATCTCGACCCTTTTCTACCAATGAATATTATCTCGCGTAAAGCCTATAATACAATAATGGTAGATAGACTAGAGGGGACGGGAAAGAACCTAGTTGCCATTGTTAGGGATGTCTACGTATTTTTGGAAGTTTTACCTATATCACGGATTTTGTTATGTTAGAAGACATAGGGGAATTTGTCATGACGACATTGCTGAGTCAATGATATGAATGGCCCTTAAGAAAAATCACTAATCTTAAATATGACGACAGTAAGGGAATGGTCTCATTCACTAAGAATGCTTCGACACATACACATATATGATGCCACCTACAATACTAGGCTCAAGAACTTCAAATTGGAGTAAGGATCCACCACTATTCGAACTCTTAGCCGAAAACAATTTGATGACCGGACCTTAAGGCACCCCCACGAAAAGTAAAAATTTAAGTACAAGAACTGCTAACTAGGTCCCTAATACCAAGTGGATGATAGTATGAGAAAGAATGGTCTCAAGTCGTGGACATGTTAACAATCACGAAGTCACGTGAGTATGTGGTGACTTCGAGTCTAAGCTACAATACTCGTAAATAGAAAAAAGTGCAATACTTAGTGAGGCAACCAAATTTTATTTTTTCCCGCACATAAGGAGTGTCTTGTTTTTATATATATTTATTATATTCTATCATGTTCAAACTCTATCTTGAAATCATGCTTTATTTTTGTTTTAACCTCGACTTAATTTTCTATCAAATTGTTCCAAATAGATAAGTGTCTGGAATTTTATCATCCCATTTTTTGAACCAAGTTGGACATAGCATGTTAAAGGATAAATTGTTATAGATTAATTCGTGACAGTTTCGATTCATAAATGAGTAAATTGTCAAATCTTCTCAAGTTTTTATGCAGCTATTATTTAGAGGAAATAAACTTAAGGAATCAAGTGCGAGAAATTTTTCACAAAACAGAAAAAATTCGTTTTCACATAACGTGGAAGATGGCGTCATCAACGATTTACACGTGACGCCGTCACCACGACACCTGTGAACGTGGTTAGATTGTTCCTGACGGCGTCAAACGCGCAGGTCCAGAAAACCTTAGCAGTTTTTAGAATTATTTTTTGAAAATGACATATTGCATAACATTTTGCAAATATGTACTTATCTGTTATAGAACCTGCAACGACCAGTTGGTAAAATCGGACAATATCTCTTATCCAAGTCTTTACTTTTTATCGAGTCGAACCCAAATTCACAACAAAGTATTGTAATAAGCACAGACATTTTATGCTTGGTGTACTTGTCTTTGTCTTGATTACAGAATATATTCGACGAGAAAAACGTGAAGATTCTTAGGATGTTTTCATTGGACAATTTCTTGGATAACGAATTTAAAAAAAACCATTTATCGTCATGTTTCTATCCTCTATTATTGATGCAAACCAGGAGGGTACTAGTTTACTTTCCTTGTATTCTTTTCCCTATTGATTTTTTTTTACGGGTACTTCTATAGAACATTGGGGACAATGTTCAACTTAAGTGTATGGGGGGAAATAAGCGTTAGAAACTATTCCTTTAATTGCCATTTGCTTTGTCTTTAAAATGATGGGCAATATATTGAAACATAGCATAAGAGGTAATTTTGACCAAAATTTAAATTTTTTTATGACACATATCGATGAAAACCGAGTATTAATAGCGTCTCATGGATAGGAATTTATGTTACTAGCACAAAAACCCTCAAATTCGCCATTCCACCCCCAAGAATGTGAGGAACGCCCATAGAAATTATATCTTTAACTTAATCGAGTTAAAGAGTGAGCAATCACATGTGTGTCAATCTGTCGTTACAATGTGAAAGCGTGGTTTTGTCGCCTTAGTAAGGACCATTGGAATCAGGTAAATTTATGATATTTAGAGTGTACCCGGTAGTTATATTAAATCTAGAACTTTGTTTTAATGTGATGAAACCCGAGAACCTCATAGTAATATTAGGATAAAGCTTGCGATAAGAGGCATTAGGATTAACCCATGATTTAAAAACCGTGTAAATGTTATTGAAGGACCCACTACCGGATCAAATAACTACCCACACTGCCACCCTAGCCAATTGCGACTAAATAAATAGGTGCTGATACCCCGGATATTACAACCCTCCAAGGCCTAATCTTTTTCACGGTATCTCGAAATTTTCTGGGTTAAGCCGATATATTAATGAAGAACAATTGGTCACCCTTTAAACCAATACGTTACATCCCAAATCGCGCCTTAGCCCACCTGTATGTACTCATATTATAGTATTACATTTATAGTTTTTTAAAACCCAAGGTTAATAGATTTGCGTACAGTGGGTTGCTACGCTGGGTCTTATTCTTGTAAATACAGTTTTGGGACAATAGAGAATTCATTGGTAGTCTTTATATCGCAGAATAATGGGGAAGAAAAGTTAAGTCAATAACCCCCCCTAATACGTATGTTAGATGCATTCTCCATGTTAATTTTTGATCCACCTCAAATCGGGACAATTAGTTAGATGTGTAAATATCGGAGCATGTAAAGAGCTCAAGTTTAGGGGTATGAGTTTAAAACCCCATGGTTATGACTGTTTTTTATAGTTATACAAAAAAAGAGAAAATAAAAAAGAAAAGAAATGAGGATAGATGTAGAGTTATTAAGGTTTGTAAATCCTTCATACCGAGTCTTGGGCGAGGTTAGGCAACCAAACCAACGTTATTCGTGTAAATAGATTAGCTAACCCTTCCACTCCAAAAATTCACCCAATGTTTACCCAAATGTATCCCATGTGTTTCCGTTTCCAATAATATGTTACCTTAACACCTAGCGAGGACACCCGCCCCCACGACAACCTTTTTGAAAGCGAAGGCCTCTTAGAAACTAGATGAATTATGGCGTGCGCAGGGGCCTAGTCTGGAGTTTTGGCATCCATATACCAAGCCTATGGAAATTTATATTCTAGAGACAGTAATGTAGTGTTGTACTTTTTCGCATGGAGATGCCGCGAATAAGAGAGGGAGAGCGTGCGAAATATATAGAAGACACCGTGAGTTAAATGAAGTGAATATCCATACGACTATAATGAGTGCGGTGCAAGTATATTATCTTCCATGCATAGATAATATGACGTGAGGTGCGTAGGAAGTGATTAGTGTAAAATACTTTATAAAAGTAGGTAGAAGAGTAACCCTCAGAGGCGAGGATTTATTGGTGATCTAGGTAGTGAGCGGGCGAAGCCTATAGTAGCTTAATAGAAGTATGAACGAGGTCGGGAGGGGAAAGCCCGAGTGTTAGGGGTAATTGAATGAGGGTGTCCATTTAGAAACGACTTTATTGGGGTCGTTAACCTGCGCTAATAATCATGCATTTATGCCCAAAATAGGTACTTAATCGTATCCTTTTCAGGTATTGGGCAGCATTTGGGGAAGCATATTGTGGAGGAAATACCGCGGTGTGACTAGTGGGGCTCGGATGGATAATAACCGAGAACAAGACGAACATACCTACACCAACATCTACTCAAGATAAGATCTGCGCGCGGGTGTCTGGGGGAGGACGGCGTCCACAGGAAGTACATTGAGCGGCGTCAAAATTAAGGAACCACGCTGAGCAGTCAGCGACAAAGATGCCCAAGACGGTTCGTCATAATGCGCACGACCCAGAGGGCCAAGTAGCGAGCGTAGAATATTCCTTGACGACGTCGGCACAAGATTAGAAAGCGTGCGTGGAGCGAGCCGCGGCAAGCAGGAGCGAATTATTCCTATATAGGATGAGAGAAACCGGGGCAGAAATTCGGGGGGTCTGAAAGGTTGTGTAACTTAGGAGTAGGGGAGAGAAAAGGGTGCGCGTGAAACCCTATTTCGAATAGCCGCGGGCAGCAGTTGATGGGTCGATTTTATGGCCTCAAAACCCACGTTGAACTACCATTAAAGTCATCGTAATAGGGGATCAAGTCGAGGACTATCTTAGTCATGTCAATAGTGTTTGCTGGTGAGATGTCTAATTATGTTATCTTTCTTTATCTTTAACGATGGCTTGGCGAGAAACCGTTCTATTTGTTTTATTTATGATTGTATGTGAAAGCCGAAGACAGTGTAGATCATAAGTTGGTGTGTGTGGCATCTTGTGAAGACGGGTATGCCAGAGATAGTTCATGGGAAACCGACTTTATTTGTAACGACAGTTATGATAGGTCTTAGGAAAAACATGGCGTATGTGTGGAAGTGTGCGGTAGGCAATTGGGTCACAGTATATGAGTAATAAGAGAGAACAAAGGAAATTTTACTGCGGAAATAGGATCTAATATCCTTGAGGTCAAAGCAATAGAAAATGCAAGTTTAAACACAGAGAAAAGATATGAATAGAGGAAACACGATTATTAACCGTAGAAGTGATTATACCGTGGTCGGTATGCCCAAACGCAATTGTGGAGAGGAGTGAGATACACTCGAATGTCAGTTTGGGACAATGTTATGAATGATTTTCAACTTTAGAGTGAGAGATTGAAGTTATGTCTACGTCCTAGCGAAAAAGCAATTTAAAAGCAATTGCGCATGCAGAGTAAATTAACTAAACACGAGGGACGAACGCCGCGAGCGGAAACGGAGCGGCACCGCTAGGCACCGCTAACTAGTGACCAAGAGACTTAGATTTGGAATTTGTTAATGCTAAATCAGATGAGTAAAAATACGATGGGATTGGTGCGAGGCACAGATGTGTGTCGAAGTGCTTAACGGATAAAGTGATAGTGAAAGGTGAGCGGGATCAGCAAAACGCGATAAACGGTGAATCGGAAACGCGAGCCCTAAAAGCTATAAAGTGGCTCGAAGCGAAGTAAGAGAGCGCCAGCGGGAAGTAGTCAAACGGTAAGTGTTTCCCTAGGGTTACAAAGAGATGATACGAATAAAAAGTGTATCTAACGCGACGCGCTGCAGTATTATATATGAGTATAATGTAGAGTGTGATTAGTTTTCTATGTATGTTATATATACAGATTGGGATTTGTAAATGGATATAGCAATGGAAGATAAAGATTAAAAGCTGACGAGGGAAAAGGTGAGAGCGCTAAAAATTCTAGACGCGAGCACCAATTACAGAGCGAATACGCTTAAACAGATAGTTAAAATCCTAGGGAGAAAAAGATAGAGGAGCCCGATTGACGAGCACGAGGCTTACTTAAAAAGGGAGCCGTGACGAGTAAGCTGTGACAGCTTTATAAGGCTTATAGGGGCGAGGAAAATGGCATATGAAAGAATAGCATTTGTGAGCAAGGGGTGTCTTGAATGAAAAGACGCGCAATGGGCAGTAGCTGTAATGGGGAGTGGGAGTGTCCCGTTATTAATGAGGAAAAGTGGTTAAGTTTGAGGTCGGGGTTCGAGCCTTGCTCGCCCCCCGTATGGATCGCGACTGTCCCTTTAGATTTGTGGTTTATTTTAAATAAAAAAGATGGTGGATAGAACGAAAATTTGTTAGAGGTGACAAGCATTTTAAGGTGCTAGCGTTTAGATAGCAAGCACTATTAAGCAGAAACACAAAAATAATCGGAGCGACTAAGAGCTTGATTTTTACAAGCAAGCTGCTTGAGTTTCAGAAAGTGAGCGATGATAGAGGCTCAAAAAACTAATTGTTCACATAGATAAGCGGGAGTGCCGATTGATGCCGGCTCAACGATTTTGTGAAATGCCAAAAACTGTCATAGAGAAGTGCTTAAGAAGGTGTAGTGCGCGGCGAGAAGAATCGAACGAGGAGCTGCATAAGTTAGAGACTAAAAAAGCAGCCTAAGCGGTGCTGGATAGCAGAGCATCCAATGATCTAGCGAGGGAGGGGTGCGCGGCGCTCAGTGAAAGCGGAGAAGGCACCGGTAGCAGCTGTGTAATGCTGGAGAAAGCAAGATAGAAAGTGCTCAATAAGCTACGACAAGCAGAGCTTAGCTTTTAGTGGCGAACTACTTAGAGCAACCAAGGCGAAGCAGTCGAAAGCGATAAACACCAGCTTCAGAAGAAAAGCTTGAGAGACTGAAGTAGGCGCTATAGATCTGAAGATATTTCTAAGAAGCTAATTACTAGTTAACTTGCGCGAGGGGTGATAGATTAGTGTTATTTGGCTTTGGTGTTTGTGCGTGTCTTTTTAACGATGAGAATATACGAGGACTGTAAATTAAGCCAGAATAAAAGAATGGCTCAAACTAGTGAAAGTGCGCGCGGACTGTAATCTATATTAAACTAAATCTCGGCTGCTAAAGAACATACAAAATTTAAACAATGCTAACGACCTACAGAAAGTTCTAGTGCTAACGAGAGCTGAGCGCGACACGAAAGACAGCAGTACGGTAACTGGTTGTTAGCGTACTGCTGGATTGGGCGCATTAGTGGACCAAGGGTGCGGATAGTCACAGAAGGAGGTGCAGGGATGACGCAACATGGACAAACATGCACAAGCCACCCAAATGAGTGTAAATGGGCCCCGTGACCAACCAAAGATCCATACCAAAAGCGGCAGCATGGTATCAAAAAATTCTAACTATCTAGGGAAAAGATAGATTTCCCCAGGGTGCAAAAGACAAACAGATTAAGATCTAGCGCACATATTGAATATTTTTGTGAAAATGGGGGGGGGGGTGGGGGGAGGGGGGGGGTGGGGTGGGGGGCGGGGGGGGGGATGGGGGGGGGGGTGGGGGGGGGGGAGGGGGGGGGGGGGTGGGAGAGGGGGGGGTGGGGGTGGGGGGGGGGGTTGGGTGGGGGGGGGGGGGGGGGGGGTGGGGGGGGGTGGGGGTGGGGGGGGGGGGAGGGGGGGGGGGGGGGGGGGGGGGTGGGTGGGGGGGGGGGGGGGGGGTGCGGTGGGGGGGTGGGGGGGGGGGGGGGGGGGGGTGTGGTGGGGGGGGGGTGGGGGGGGGGGGTGGGGGTTGGGGGGGGGGGGGGGGGTGGGGGGGGGGGGGGGGGGGGGGGGGGGTAGGAGGGGGGGAGGGGGGGGGGGGAGGGGGGAGGGGGGGGGGGGGTAGTGGGTGGGGGGTGGAGTGGGGTGGGGGGGGGGGGGTGGGGGTAGGGGGGGAGGGGGTGGGAGGGGTGTGGGGGGGGGGGGTGGGGGGGGGGGTGGGTGGGGGGGGGGGGGGGGGGAGGGGTGGGGGGGGGGGAGGAGGGGGGGGGGGGGCTAAACCGTAAGGAAAGACAATCTAAGTACAGATGTATAAAGTGAAAATGAAAATGACTTAAGCAAAGATCACAACTCAGAATTGACTTTTAGCTGTGGACAAACAGGCACTAAAGCCAAACACGGTGGCCCTGTTAAACTAGAAGAACATATGTAGATGTTAAGTGGCGTGAGTGAAAATAAAATCTAATTAACAAGACCGCAGAGAGTACCAGATAATAAACAACTTAGGATTACACCAGCTTAAGCGCAAAGCATAGAAACAATAATCCAAATTAGCTAGAAACAAAGATCTATAAAATAGTGGCTCAAGCTATTTTATATTGGTTTTTAATGATTTGATTGAGCAAGTTAAAAGATAAGACTATGAGCCTGAAGCTATAAAAGCTAAAAAACATAATTAAGCGGTGTGCAGGGAGTGTGATATTGAAGCGAGTGACGGTCAACACGAGGAAGTAGGGTATCGACGAGAATAGTGCAATAGATAGATGCGAGGATAAGGCGCCGACTAATTGAGATGTGCTACGAATAAGGCAGGAGTGATTAAGCTAGAAGATGAAAAGAACAAAGGAAATTAAATGAAAACATCAGCGCGAATGCTTATAGCAGCTAGGCGACGAGAAGGCTACGTTCTCAAGTAGGCGCTTGCGCAACAGCTGCCTGCTAGATATGCGCTGAAGAGTACGAGCCCAGAGGACTAGTCCAGTAAGTAGCCCCTGACGCGGAGAAAATGGCTAGCATCTTCGAAAAAGGGTCCAACAATAGCAGAGGGTGAATTATATACTTCTATTCAATAGGATGGTTTAATAGATTAGAGATGAGCTAAGAGTTAGGGAGCTAGCGGAACGCGTCCGGGAAGCAGTGGGATAGAGACGCAGTGAGCATGAGGCTATGATGTATGCTTATTAGAGAACGAAATGAAGTATTGAGAGGTTAGCGCGTTCATAAGTTGTAAAAAGGAATTTTCTAACACTTTGAGCGATAAAGTGTACACAAAAACAGGCTGAGATTATTATTAATAAAAGAGACAGACCAGATTAGCAGCGGAGATGAGAGAGACAAAAGATAGACATTGTAAGCAGAAAGCTAAAATTACATTAATCTATAACTAAACAAAAGCCTAATTTCTAAAATACGAGCTCGATATCCTTTGTGTGTGAAGTGTGCTCATATTAATAGCCACCAGGGAAGCTTCTAGCGTCCAAAGTTTATTAGAGGTACTCCGGTCGAATCAGTTGGCCCCTGATTCTCTAATTCCATTGAGGGTAGCTCACGTTTCGACAACCGTTAGAAGAAAAAAAAATTTATCACTTATGAGGCTCACATGGATTGTGGCCAGGTGGTTGTCAAGCGGGGGTCCGTTATGTTCAACAAGCTGTTGTTTACTTAGTATGATGGAGAGGGTCAAGAGTGAAAAAAGACGCATGATATGCCCTTTGTAGCTGCCGAGCTCAAGGTCCAGCGGTGACGATTCCGCAGATGAGTACTTGGTGGACATTGACCGAAAGGAGGCGATGATAGGGTTTATGACCGGTGTATTCACCCTGCCGACTGGAAGATTCTTTTTGCCTTGAATTACCCCTTGTACACGCCTGTAGAATTGACATTTGCCCCATGAAATTGACCCTTGAGAAAATAGAGAGGACGAGTAGAGGACGGTGGTACGAGACGCAGCGATTGTGCTTACGCCGCTGGCGAGAGTTACGAGTATAAGAAGGCGATTTGCGTATGTTTAGCTGAGGGGGGGCCCGCCGGTGTTGACGCGAATGGGTTTAGGGTGAGGGCTGTGATATACATGGACATTATGTGCATGGACTTATGTGAAAGGAATTAACAAGACCGGGGTGGGTTAACAAGATTGCGCGCGGGGTGGTGGAGGTGAGCGCGCATGGTTATTTTAGAGCCCGGGAAATTTTGCCATATTAAGGACGGAGAGAGTCAGCAGGGGCTTGTTTTGGTGGTAACATATGTGGTTTTATTGAGCAGAGTGTGGGAGATAGTGAACTATAGTATGTTGACTAAGAAGTGTTTAGACGGCTGAGGGTTGGACCACTTTTGAGCTATTTGATTTAAAGCTTTCTTTCTGCCAGGCTTTATGAGCAGTGCTGCTAGGGCTTGAGTGCGAGATGGCCGGTCCCGGGTTGAGAGCGGGTGTGTTAGTCCGGATTATTTTGACTAGGTACTTCCCTTGCGATTTTTTGTGCGTATAAGTCGCGGCACAGGACGGGGCAGGAGCTACACAAGAAGAAAGACAAAACATCGATTTACAAGCTTTTTATGCACAGTTTTGGTCTATTAAGGGACATTATTGTATATAAAATGGATATGTGTTTTCACTCATATCCTTGTAGAAAGGATACCAAAGGTAATAGACTTCATACTACCTTGCCCATTGTTCGTAGGTTTGATACCCATTTCCATAAAATATTTCAAAATAAGGGGTGCATTAATATACACTAAGGGGCCTTGTAATAGTCTACATACTACCTGTACATGTGCTTGCCTTAACGGAATATAAAATAGCCGGCGTGTTCGTGAAATTCGATCATGACTTAGGAAAAAGTTACAAGATCCATCACAAGTGTGACAAAGCATCAACAGTAAGAGAAGCAACAAGGAAAATACATGAATATAATGAACACAATCTTTTTATTATAGTTGTTATTAACTAGTAAGCTTAGATATATATAGTTTTAATAGCTAAAACCAACCAACCTCTAAATATATTATTTTAACATGCTTTCCTATAAATATAAAAATACAAAAATAATCTTCTCTCAACCCCTAGAATTCTGTTAGACAGTGATCAAGCCTTCCCAACCTATTCCCCTAGAGAATGATATTAACCCCCGAGTCTTGCCTATACAACAGTACAACGATTAGGTACACTTCCTAAGGAGTTGTAAAACTTCTTGTAGAAGTCCTTTACGCAACCGCAACATGGTATTGTCCATCGGGTTAGCGACCCTAATAGCGTTGGAACGCGTTGGTGAAAAGTACTAGCAGGATTCTAGGCTTGTGTACAAGAATAGCGAGGATGTTAAGTCATGGGTTTGTTTGCATATATTTACTATCATATAGCATAATTGTCCAACCGTATAGAAGATAAAGGGGGCACAGCGACTGGGATTATATGAGTCAAAACTACGAGCTCACAATCATTAATGATGACGTTTTGAGTAACATTTTTCTTGTGTATTGTTAACTAAAGGTAACTGAAGGACAATTAAATAATGGGTACCAAAGACGAGGACAAGCTTGGAGTTATTGGAATACAATAGATTTACACTTTCCAAGGTTGCGAAATTATAAATACTAATGTAAATATCTTTTGTACACATAATGTATGTAAGAACTTGTATCTTGTGCAATGTAAAATCATTATTTCCACATTTCTCATGTTCTGCCGCCTGACGGGTGTAACAGTATAACAATTGAACATTGAGGGAACACTATTGACCTTTAACCTTAAGTTGACTGTTTGACTTTTGTTGACCAATGACCATTCTGTTATAACCCACATCTTATTGATGTTTTGACCATTGACCGTTGACCGAAGTTGACTTTCACAGTTTGTGCTTTAACTCGGGCTTAAACACTTGAATCATAATTTGTAATCTATCAAACCAAGCACAACAATAAGAACTATCAATCTGATCTGATATATATATATATATAAATATAAATATATATATATATATATATATTATATAAAAATAATATATAAATATTATATATATATATATATATATATATATATATCAGATCAGATTGATAGTTCTTATTGTTGTGCTTGGTTTGATAGATTACAAATTATGATTCAAGTGTTTAAGCCCGAGTTAAAGCACAAACTGTGAAAGTCAACTTCGGTCAACGGTCAATGGTCAAAACATCAACTAAGATGGTTAACAGAATGGTCAATGGTCAACCAAAAGTTAAACAGTCAACTTAAGGTTAAAGGTCAATCAGGTCAACACAAGTCAAACTGTTAAACTGTTACACCCCGTCAGCGGCAGAAACTTGAGAATGTGACATAATGATTTACATTGCACAAGATACAAGTTCATACCATACATTTGTTTACAAAAGATTATTTACAAAAGTTTATAATTTCGCAACCTTGGAAAGTGTCAAACAATTGTATTCCAATAAACTCCCAGCTTGTCCTCGACTTTGGTCCCCAATAGTCCTTAGTTACTTTTGTTAACAATACACCAGAAAATGATACTCAAAAACGTCAACAATAATGTTGGTGAGCTCGTAGGTTTTGACTCAAAACCCAGTCGCTGTGCCAATATCTCATACGGTTGGACAATTATGCTATATGATAGTAAATATATGCAAACAAACCCATGACTTAACATCCTCGCTAATCATGTACCAAGACCTAGCATCCCTGCTAGTCTTATCACCAACGCGTACCAACGCTCTTAGGGTCGCAACCCCGATGACATACCACTGTTGCGGTTGCGTAAAGGACTTCTACAAGAAGTTTTACAACTCCTTAGGAAGTGTACCTAATCGTTGTACTGTTGTATAGGCAAGACTCGGGGGTTAATATCATTCTCTAGGGGAATAGGTTGGGAAGGCTTGATCACTGTCTAACAGAATTCTAGGGGTTGAGAGAAGATTATTTTTGTATTTTTATATTTATAGGAAAGCATGTAAAATCATATATTTGAGAGGTTGGTTGGTTTTAGCTATTAAACTAAATATAAACTAAGCTACTGGTAATAACAATATAATAAAAGATTGTGTTCATTTAATCATGTATTACTCCTTAGATTGCTTCTCTTACTGTTGATGCTTTGTCACACTTGTGATGATCTATGTAACTATTTCCTAAGTCATGAACGAATTACACGAACCCGCCGTCTATTTAATATTCCGTTAAGGCAACGCACAAGTAAGGTAGTATGAAGACTATTACAAGGCCCCTAAGAGTATATTAAATGCATTTGAAATATATTAAGAATGGATCAACCACGAAATGGGCAAGGTAGTATGAAGACTATTACCCTATGGTATCCTTTCTACACTGATATGTGTGAAAACACATATCCATTTTATATCAAAATAGACCCTTAAAAGACCAAAACTGTGCATAAAAAGCTTGTATATCGCTTGTTTTATCTTTCTTCTTGTGTAGGTACGGATTAAGCAAAAATCGCAAGAAAACAGTCAAAAAACCGGACAAACACGAACACGGGAACGGAAGAGCATGCAAAAAGCCAGGAGAAAGCTATCAAAGTCAAAAGTGGTCAACCTCAGTCAACCTTTAGTCAAACAAAGTCTAATCACAAAATGACAAAACCCAAAATGTTACCAAAACAGCCCTTATAATTCCCAAAATTGCAAATTTGGTCCCTAAAATAAACGGGCCAACACCTTTCATAGTTAACACCCGTTAATTATTTTACCCATAAGTCCAAGCCCAAAATCCCTTATAACCCAGCCCAAACCCAAGTCAACACCCGGGTCAACATAATCAAACGCCCTTTTATAAGTAAAAGAAGCGGGAAAAGTGGTTTTACCACCGTTCACTCGTCTTCTACCTTTTCACCAAGGGTCAATATCAAGGGGCAAATGACAATTAAGGGCGTACAAGGGTAATTCAAGGCAAAAGAATCATAGTGGCAGGGTGAAAATGTCATCAACTAATTCTATTGGTCAATCCCCAAGAAGGAATCACACGTGGACATGAGAGGAAGTACAAAGGGAATGCGTTTTTACTCTTGACCTACTCATAAAAGTAACACAGATGTCACATCACGGATTGCCACCCTGGCAATCCGTGTGAGCTCATAAGTGATCTAACGGTTGAAAGTGAGTACTCAATGATTAGAGGAATCAAGGGCCAATGATTGGAGGAGGATCTAATAAACTTTGGAGCCTAGAAGCTTCCCTGGTGGCTATAAATACGAGCACACTCTCACACACAAAGGATATCGAGAGTAGTTTTAGAATTTAGCTTATTGTTTAGCTTATAGATTAAATGAAATTTTAGCTTTCTTTTAAATGTAATTTTGTTTTAATCTTGTAATCAGTGATCTTTTATTAATAAAAAGTGTTTTAGTGTCATTTAATCTTAAAGTGTTTCAAAATTCTTTTTACTTAAGAATGTAATAAACTCTTAATTGTTCTCATAAGCTCATCATAGCTCATTCAAGTCTATAAGCTTGGATTTGAGCTTAATAAGTCATCTAATCTATTAAACATTTAAAATAAGTATAATTACCTTGACTATTTGGATTTTAGAAGATGAGCCAATTAAGGAAGGGCTCATATGGACTATTACTGGCTTATCTTAGGATAAGCCAGAGCTGTTGATAAGCTTATTTGAGCAATTAGCTTCTGTTTAGCTGAAGCATTTTGTGAGTTTTCATTTAATTCCTTTGTTCTTTAAATTCTAGCTTAAAACTGCTTAAGTAGCTAATCGTACTGCTAAATCTAGCTTATTCTATTGCATATTGTGCTTATTCCTATTTAGACAAGCTTAATAATCATGCACTTTAATCTGTTTTTAGCTTTTATAGCTTAGGTCATAGTTTACTTTTTAACTTGTCATCAAATCATTAAAAAACCAAAAATAGTTAGCATAGTTTGTAGATCTTAGTTTCTAGCTAATTTGATTATTGATTTATGTTTGTTAAGCTGGTGAAAAGTTGTTTATTATCTAGTAATAGGGGATTGTTAATTAGATTTTCATTTCACAGCTTAAATAAAAATGTCATCAGTATAAAGATGTTGGTTTAGTGCGTTTGACCCTTAAAGTCAAACTGAGTTGTGATCTTTGTCGTAGATCCATTTTTAATTTTCACTTTTAATCAGTAATAAGATTGTTTTCTTAGGTTAGATTTCAAAATATAAAAAGTTTAAGATTAATCTGTTTGTCTTTGCACCAGGGGAAATCTATCTTTTCTAGCTAGTTAGAATTTTTGATCCATGCTTTCTTAGGTATGGATTTTGATTGTTAAGTGCTCATTTACACTCATTTGGAGTGTCTAGTGCATGTTTGACCCATTTGGTCACCTGCATTTGTGATTTTTCCCTTGGTCAATTGCATCAGCAGTAGTAACAACAGTTACTACTGCTGTCTTTTGAGCTTCATTTTAAGCTAGAATTTGTAGGTTTTAGATTTTAAAATTTAGTAAGTTTATAGATTAGATATAGTTTAAAATAGATTAAGTCTTGAATTCAAATTTTTAGCTTATTTCTTAGGTTAATTAAGCCTTTAAATTTCATAAAAAAAACTCAAAAAGCCAAAAACAGTAGTAACTAGTAATTAGCTTTTAAACTTAGATTTCTAGCTTATAAGTTTAGTTTTTATGAATTTGTTTTATAGCTTATATGTTGATTGTTAAGTTTGCAAAAGCTAAGCTTCTGTCATAGCTTATTGAGCTTTCTATCTTATTTAGATTTCAAGCTTTAGTGCTTATTCCTGAGTTTACCTCTTAAGATCATAGGATTTAGATAGCTTTAGGTGTTTTTAGTTAAATTAGCTTGTTGATTTTAGCTTCTACACTTCATAAGCGTTTCCTATACAGTTTTTGCTTTCAAATTTTGAGCTAAAATGAAGCATATAAATGAAAATTAGTTTTTTAGAGCTTATAAGCTCACTTTCTGAAAAACAGTCTTTTTAAAAGCTCTTGAGAGCTATTTTTGAGTATCAGCTTATAGTGCTTTTTAAAAGTAGCTAAAAAGATGTCCCTAACAAATTTTGTTCTTTAATTTTTGTAATAAAAAGACAAAAAAAGGGAAGAGTGAAGTCGGGGGTGACAAGCTCGAACCGACCTCAACACCTCAACCTTTATAAACACAGACACTCCCGACTCCCTTACCGCTATGCCCTTGGGGTCTTTTCATAAGACCCTTGCACATTTATTCTTTATATGCATTTGGCCTATAAGCCTTATAAAGTCTTCACAGCTTATTTCACGGCCTTATTTAATAAGCTGTGATCTCGGCTTATTTTTCCTAGGAATATAAATTATTTAAGCTATTTTTCTGTCATTCTTTCTATGAATTTTATAGAGTTCATATATTTTAATGCATAATTGCCTTAAAACATTAAAAAATCATAAAAAATAGAAAACTAATCAAAAAAATATAAAATCTTTTTTAGAAAATTATCGTTTACCATTAAGAACGTATGAAAATTAGATTAGCCTATCGTGGTTTATTTTTTTTTGAACCCATTTTTTTTTTAGCTTTTAGGGACGTTTTTCGATTCCCGATATTCGTTTTTGTGATATCTGTATCCAACTATTATCGTTAACTTTCAAAATTTGCAATCCCTTTATTTTTACCATAGAATTAGATTAAAAATTCAAATTCTAAGTTAAGGTGCTAGTTAGGGTTTATTTTGTCGTTTCCGTTTTTCGTCCACGTGTTTAGTTAATTTACTTGCATTTAATTGTTTTAATTGTTTTTAGTCGTAGAAAATCAATCAAAAAGTTGAAAATCATTCATAACATTGTCCAAACTGAATCGAGTGTATCAATTCACATTTCTTTGGGATACGACCCGGTAATCACTTACCGGTTAATAAACGTGTTATATTATATATTTTTGTGTTTAAATTGCATTTAATCTTTGACCTCAAGGATTATTTGTATATTTCTATAAATACTTTGATATATTATATATACGTGAAATTGCTACAGCCATACACAATCATGTTTACCTAGACATATCAACAGTGATACAAATAAAAGTTGGTTTTCCAAGACATAACATGCATATTCATCACAAGAAGCAACACCACTAAGATCTACATTCTAGGTTTCATACAATCATAAATAAACAAAATAGAAGGTTTAGCCAAGCATGTTAAAGATAAAGCAAGAACAAATAAGAATCACACAACAAGACATATTGAATGATTAAGATAGTCTTACTTGATTAAAACATGAATTGAAGGAAGTACAATAGGGTTTTGAGGCCCTAAAATCGACCCTAACTGCTGTTAAACGAACTAGGGTTCGTCCCTTTCTTTTACTCTAAAGTTACACACTTCAAACCCTAATTTTGGGTTTATATATATAGGAAAATTGTTGCGACGGCGTCGCGTTTTAATCATGACGCCGTCGTGAAAGAGAATATTCTAGATAATAGGCTGGGTCGTGCATTCTGACGCCGTCTTGGGATCTTGTGATGCCGTCTTGGTATTAATTATGACGCCGTCACATGTAACGTTGTGACGCCGTCTCCAGCTGCTGAGAACATAATCTTGAGAGATGTTGGTGTAGGTATGTAGTCTTGTTTGTTTCTTCTCCAAATGAGCCCAAGTCACGTGTATTTCCTCCAAATGCCTTCCAAATGCTGAATACCTGAAAAGGAACGATTAAGTACCTATTTTGGGCATAAATGCATGATTTAGGAGGTTAAATGACCCCAAAAAAGTGTATAAAATAACACCTCATCAAATACCCCTACACTTGGGATTTGCTTATCCTTAAGCAAATAGGCTTTTCTACCTAGACAATAACAATATGAGGGTTATTTTTACCTACTCTTTAAAAGTATTTTACAACACAACCTTCTAGACCTCGTAACTAAAAGCATGGAAGATATATACTAGCACCTCACATAAGTGTTTGGGATTCTCTCTTTCACTCAGGTGTATAATAAATTATAACATAATAGGGAAATGGAAAATCAACACTCATTACCTGTCATAGAATATAAATTACCATAGGCTTGGTAAAGGATCAAACCTCCACCGCTAGGTGCAAGCATTATTCATTAGTATCTAAGAGGCCTTTTTAAAAAGGTTGTGGGGGTGTAGGTGTAAGATAACATATATTGGAAACGGAAACAGATGGGATACATTTGGGTAACATTGGGTGAATTTAGAGTGGAAGGGTTAGCTAATTATTTACACGAATACACGTTGGTTTGGTTGCTAAGCCAAGACTCGGATGAAGATATACAAACTCTACATAACTCTACATCAATCTCTTTCTTTTTCTTTTTTATTTTCTCTTTTTTTGAATAACATAATACATCATAACATGGGGTTTATAACACATACCCCTACACTTGAGCTTTTACATGCTCGATATTTACAATCTAACTAATGTCCCGATTTGAGGTGGATCAAAATAACATGGAGATCATCTAACAAACGTATGGGGGTATTGACTTAACTTTTCTTCCCCATTATTCTGCGAAATAAATACTACCATGAATCTCAATTGTCCCAAAACTGTATTTACAAGGATAAGGACTTAGCAACCATGTACTCAAATAATTAACTTGGGTTAAAACAATAATGTACTAAAAATGAGTACATACAAGGTGGGCTAAGGCGATTTGGGTGTAACGATTGGTTTAAGGGTGACAATGTTCTTCATTAATAATCCGGCTTAACCAGAAAATTACGAGAACCGTGAAAAAGAATAGGCTTGGAGGGTTGTACTAGGGGTATCCTGCACTAAAAATAAGTGCATGGCAAGGGTGTGGGATAGTTATATGATCGGTGTGACCATCATAACAATTACAGGTTTTAAAACATGGGTTAATCCTAATGCCTCTTATCAAGCAAATCCTAATACTTACTATGCGGTCTCGGGATACATCACAAAAACAAGTTCTAGAATTTAATATACTACCGGTACACTCTCATAATCCTAAATTAACCGATACCAATGTTCCATAAAAGGCGACAAAACCACGCATACACATTCGTAACGACAGAATAGACACACATGATTGCTCACTCCTTAACTCAAATAAGTTAAAGGTATAATATCTAAGGGCGAACCTCACATTTTGGGGGTGGAATTTGAGGGTTTTTGTGCTAGTAACATAAATTCCTATCCATGAGACGCTATTAATACTCGGTTTTCATCGATATGTGTCATAAAAAAATTTAAATTTTGGTCAAAATTACCTCTTATGCTATGTTTCAATATATTGCCCATCATTTTAAAGACAAAGCAAATGGCAATTAAAGGAATAGTTTCTAACGCTTATTTCCCCCCATACACTTAAGTTGAACATTGTCCCCAATGTTCTATAGAAGTACCCGTAAAAACAAATCAAAGGGAAAAGAAAACAAGGAAAAGAAACTAGTACCCCCTGGTTTGCTCAATAATAGAGAAGAAACATGCGATAACTGGTTAAATTGTTATCCAAGAATTGTCCAATGAAAACATCCTAAGATCTTCACGTTTTTCTCGTCGAATATAACCTGTAATCAAAGACAAAGACAAGTACACCAAGCATAAAATGTGTGATATACAAATATATAATGTGAATTTAGGGTTCGACTCGATAAAGAAGTAAAGATAGGATAAGAGAATTGTCAAACTCATTGGTTTTGCAGGTTTATAACAGAAAAGTACATATTTTAAATGTTATGCAAGTTATTTTCAAAAATAATTAAAAACTGTAAGTTTTCTGGACCTGGGCGTTTGACGCCGTCAGGAAAATCCTAACCCCGTCACAGGTGTCGTGGTGACGGCGTCACGTGTAAATCGTGACGCCATCTCCACGTTATGTGAAAACGAAATTTTTGTTTTTGATGAAAAATTTCCTGCACTTGATTCCATAAGTTATTTCCTCTACAAATAGCTGCATAAAACCTGAGATTTGACAATTTACTCATATGACTCGAAACTGACACGAATTAATCTAAACAATTTATTTAACATGCTTGAACTTGGTTCAAAAATGGGATAAATTCCCCTACACTTATTATTTGCAAAATTTGATTGAAATTAAGACGAGGTTAAAAACAAAATAAAGCATGATTACAAGATAGAGTTTGAACATGATAGAATAAAATAAAAATAATAAAACACAAGACACTCCTAATGTGCGGGAAAAATAAAATTTGGTTGCCTCCCAAGAAGCACTTTTTTTATTTACGAGTCTTGTAGCTAGACTCGAAGTCACACATCCTCACGTGACTTCGTGAATGTTCACATGTCCACGAATGAGCCATTCTTTCATACTATCATCCACTTGGTATTCGGGACCTAGGTTTAATCAGTTCTTGTACATAAATTTATTCTTTTCGTGGGGGTGCCTAAGTCCGTTCATCAAATCGTTTTGGCTAAGTTCCAATAGTGGTGGGACCTTACTCCAATTAAAGTTCTTGAGCCTAGGTATTGTATGTGGCATCCTATATGTGTATGTGTCGAAGATCTTAGTGAATGAGACCAATCCCTTAGCGACGTCATATTTAAGAATAGTGATTTTTCTAAAGGGCCTTCCTATCAAGACTTCAGCCATGTCGCTCATGACAAATTCCCCTATGTCTTCTAACATAACAAAATCCGTGATATAGGTAAAACTCCCAAAAATACGTAAACATCCTTAACGATGGCAACTAGGTTCTTTCCCGTCCCCTCTAGTCCTTCTTGACCAACATATGAATTATATGCTTATATGCAAGATAAAATTCATTGTTAAAAAGGTTCGAGGATAGTAGTAATACTTCCTAAAGGCTATCATGCATTGGAATTCTAAGTCATCCCCGTCAAAGCTATTAATTATTCTTTCTCGACGTAGTGTTCCTGAATTTTCATACTCAATCAATTCATTAAGCACTTCACCATCATCCGAATCATTGTCTGAATGAGGAAAGGGAAACACAAGGGGTGTGTCAACCGATTCATCATCGGACTCAAGGTCATTCATATTAGTCTCATTAGGTTGGTTGGAGAAATTATTAAGAAATTGTTCAATACTCTCTAGGCAAGAGTCAACAAAGGCCGAAATCACATGTAGCTCATGGAGCCCCTGGTCCAAATCATCGCGCAGCCAGCTGGAAGGACAGGACGTAATTATTGGAAGGTGGGAGGAATTGGCGTCTCCATGATGAAGAGTGAAATAGTCAATGAAAATTACGAACAAATACACGAAGAAAAAATAGACTACAAGAAAGCTACTATGCAGAAATTAAATCTTACTTAAAAGGATTCAAGCAAGTAAAACTAAGCTAAACTATGATCAAAAGCTAACTATTCCCCATGCAGCGGTGCTAAAAAATTGTTGCGGTTGTCGTAAGGGACCTCTACAAGAAGTTTTACAACTCCCTAGGCAGTGTACCTAATCGTTGTAGTGTAGTATAGGCAAGACTCGGGGGTTGTTATCGTTCTCTAGGAGAATAGGTTGGGAAGGCTTGATCACGGTCTAACAGAATTCTAAGGGTTGAGAGAAGATTATTTTTGTATTTTTATGTTTATAGGAAAGCAGGTAAAATCATATATTTGAGAGGTTGGTTGGTTTTAGCTATTAAAATAGATATAAACTAAGCTACTGGTGATAACAATATAATAAAAGATTGTGTTCATTTAATCATGTATTACTCCGTAGATTGCTTCTCTTAGTGTTGTTACTTCGTCACACTTGTGATATAACTAAATAACTATTTCTTAAGTCATGGAATGAATACTGAACCCCGCCGTCTATTTAATAACTAATTAAGGCAATGCACCAGTAAGAAGTAAGAAGACGTAATACAAGGCTCCTGAAGAGTATATTAAATGCTTTGAAATAAATTAAGAGAGTGTATCTACCACAAAAGTGGCAAGATAGTAAGAAAGACTAATTACCCAATGGAATCCTTTCCCAACAATAATCATGTTTTCCTAGACATATCAACAACGATAAAGAAAAAAGTTGGTTTTCTAAGACCTAACATGCATATTCATCACAAGAAGCAACACCACTAAGATCTACATTCTAGGTTTCATACAATCATAAATAAACACAATAGAAGGTTTAGCCAAGCATGTTAAAGATAAAGCAAGAACAAATAAGAATCACACAACAAGACATATTGAATGATTAAGATAGTCTTGACTTCTGATTAAAACATTAACTGCAGAAGAACATAGGGTGTTTGAGGCTCTAAAATCGTCCCTAACATCTTCTCTAAATTGAACAAAAGGTATCGACCCTGTACTTTTACTACTAAAGTTACACCCTAAAAACCTTAATTTTCGGGTTAGTGAAAAATAAAGAATAATCTAGGCGACTGCATCTCGTTTTAATCATGGACGACGTCGGAAAGAGAAAATTCAAGATAAAGGGTTGGGAGCGTGCATTCTGGTATGAATTATGGACGTCGTCCCAACATGTAAGCTGTGACGCCGTCTCTAGCTTTAGAGAACATAATCAAAGAGATTGTAGGTGGGGTCCCGAAGTCTGTGTCCGTTTACTTCTCCAGATAGCCAAGTACGTTGTAATTCCTCCAAATAGCCTCCAAATGTTGAATACCCTAAAAGGAAATGATCTTAAGTCGCCGTCTTAAAGATCTTATGTCGCCGTCTGGTATGGAAATATGACGGCGTCACTTGTAATCCTGTGTACGCCGTCTCTCGCTTTGAGAACATAATCTTAAGAAGATGTTGGTGGTAAGGGTCCGTAGTCTTATTGTCCGATTCTTCACCAAAAGAGCCAAAGTCTCGTGTAATACCTCCAAATGCCTTCCAAATGTTGAATACCCGAAAAGGAACGATTAAGTACCTATTTTGGGCATAAATGCACGATGTAGGGGGGCATAAATGCACGATGTAGGGGGTTAAACGACCCCGAAAAAGTGTATAAAATGACACCTCATCAACCACACCTAAAGCCTACCAGCTGGAGAAAATTAGGGTGAAGAACTACATCCCTTTCCATGCTAAACACAATACATGCAAGTAAGATCACATTACACATATTCACATAATAGTCATAAGCACATAAATTGTCCTAAAAAAACCACGTTTCGCACAGTTCAGAAAACAGTTCAAAACACATTTGAGTATCATTTTCCGCCAACAGAAAAATAGTAAAAAGTGGGGCTACGAGAACTCGCCTCAATAGCAATAGATAGCAACCGCACAAATCACAATAAGCAACGCACAAATAATCTCAATGCACGCTCAGCAGTACCCGACCACGACCTAACATAAATTTTACCTCGTAAATATTTGCACAAAGTTATTTTATTATACAAGCGTTCGTATTTTACTCCACACTAAATCCTCACCCATTTCACAAAACCTTTATCCTCGTTTTCAAATTTGTATCCTCATTACAAAACCTTTACCCTAATTTCCAATAACATAGTTGTGTGGTGGTTACGCAAAATGACTCAATATATTTGGGTTAAGTGCAACATCAACACCGAATACTCAAAACATAGCCAATAATATAAACGAAAACAACAAGAAATACGCGAGAATTCAAAGGTCGAAATACACGAATAAGTGTCTCAAAATCGATACGATACAATATACGTACACACACACACAAATATCTTATATAATATATATATATATATATATATATATATATATATATATATATAAATATATTATATATATAAATATATATAAAATATTATATTATACACTTATTTTATATATACATATATACCTAGATAAAAATACTTTAAAATAATATTTCATTATTAGTTCGTCTTTTATCGGTCTAAGCGAGGTAAGTATGAAGAAAATCCTATTGGGTTATTATATTCGTGATTAAATCGTTTAACCTTAACAATTAATGTTTACCAAAGTCACTTTTTGTCTTTTCGTCGGTTTGACACAAGTATTTATTTCAAAACATTTTCTAAGTGTAACATTTTCACAAAATTTTGACATGACTTGTTTGTTTACAAAAGGTTCCCAAGGCTTTTCAAACCTTATAGTTCAATGACTTCAACAAGTTTTCGATTAAGGCCTAACTTTTAAAAGCGTTTAACCAAACAATGTCCATAACTAATCACGTTGACCATTTTCCATTTTCGTAAGTTTTTATAAATCCATTCATCCGTTTTAATAATCCAACAATCAAATTTTCCTTTTATTGGGCCCGAAAGCCCACTGTTAACCCACTATCATTTGACAAATCCCACATAGTTATTTTAGCTTCTAGTTGAGTCCATTAGTCCTTTTTATTAGTCATTGGGCCTCATGGCCCATTAAGAAATTTTATTTAGCCTGATAGTTTTCAAATCAATACATTCATTCTTTATTGGCTGAAGCCTAAACTTAAGCCCAATACCACGAAAATATATAAGTCCATATAATAATTCAAACGGACTGGAGCCCATTATACCATAAGCCTATTATATAAGCCGAAACCAACAAAGCCATAAGCCTAATAATATAAGCCGAAACCCATTTAACCATAAGCTCAATAATATAAGCCGAATTCAATAAGCTATAGGCCCAAATATAAACCGAAAACCAATATATAAGCGAAAGCAATAAAGATCGAAACAAATAAAGTTGGAAAAAAAAAAAAAAGTCAAATAAGCTATAAGCCGAAACATAAAAGTCGAGTCAATAGGTCACAATCTTGAAATATAAATCGTAAACACAATAAGCCATAAGCTCGCAATATAAGCTAAACCAAATAAGCTCTAAACCGAATAAGCTAATAATAAATGGGCCAAGCCATTACTCTTGTTTGTAACGAGTGTTACCACAAGCCCACCTCTGTGGTTCCGGTTGGGCCGAGCCCAAACCAAACATAACCAAAACCGAATAAGCCCAAAAGTACACAAATAAGCCCCAAATGAGCTTATTTTTAAGCACATTTTGAAAATAAGCCCCAAATAAGCATTAGACTCCTAAATAAATTCACCACCACAACCAAAATTTAAAAGGTGACCAAGTCATGATTCTTTCTTTTTGGAGTTTCGAACGCACACAAACACACCCTATAACATTCGTATTGTATTCCAATCTCGATTTCACAATGATCACTTGTACACTTATGGTAAACCTATGATGGAACCATAAAAAGTACAACTTAAAACAAAACTTAGAAAAACTTACAATCTTGACGTTCTTGGTTCGGTTTTGACAAGAAAAAGTAAACCCAAATCCGTTTTCTACAACCCAAAACTATCTAATACCAACTGAGAGACGTCGGGCCTGTGGAGGAACATTGGAGCGCGCTCTGACGAGACCGAGGACGCGCGTGGATTATGAGAGGAGCGAGGAGGGGACGTTGTGTGTGTTCGCCGATTTTAGAGAGAAAAAAAAGATATATAATTGTATAGATAGAGAGTGCGAAAGGGAGGTAAAAAGCGCGAGTGCAAAGAGGTGTGTGTTTTAGGTTGAGACAAAAGTCATATGTACTACACTAGGACCAAAGGTGCTAAAAACTTTCCATGTTGTTCCCTTGTTTGTCCCATACCCGACCCAAGTATCCTAGGGGCTCGAGGTGTCTTGTTTTGTGTCGGGTTCTCCAAAAACTTAATTCTCGCTAAGTAAAAATGTTACCCGGGATTAGTTAGTATTTTCATTCCGTTTAAATATATTTTTCCAATAATCTAGAGTATTTATTCGACACCCTTTACTAATTTAAATCTCCTAAAAATTCATTTAGAACGTTACCGGTCGCGTCATGACCAAAAACATGAAATTTCGTTTAAACTCAACCGAACCCTTCCCATCATTTTTAAAAGTGTTCCAACATTCAAAATTCAACTTGAAACTTTTGACTTGCCCAAAATTTTCACTTTAACGACCTTTACAGTCTTTTACTGAAATTCACAAAAACGCCCGTTTTCTGGTAACTTTCAATTCACACCTCAACGATTCACGTTTTATCCAACGTTTCACCAACTTCTAAATATATCATTAAATAAGTTTATTTCAATCCACCCAAAGCTCAAAAAAACAAATTTTTAAATTTACTGCCGTGTCGGTACGTGCTGCGTGACGATTTCTGCTAAACGCGGGATAACTTCCCGGAAAGCACTAAAAGACCACATAATCATTCCAAAACAGAAAGACGAATCAAAAGTGATTCTCTTACGGTACCTATGACTCTCCCAAAACCCGGTTAAACCGTAACTATTTTACGCAAACTAGGTCAACCAAAATTAACTTTTCAGCTTTCTCCAAGAAAACCGACAAAATCAAAAGATTCCGATATAAAAATCATAATATTTTATAATACTTAACCCTGGACAAGTTACCGGTTATCACAGTCTAACCCCCTTAAAGGAATTTCACTCCCGAAATTCAACACAAATCCTTGAGCACGACAACAATCGCCTCAAAATAACTCACACTCTTTTCTCATCACAATACACTTGGTTTTCTACCAACGCACTTAGTTCTCTACCAAATCAGTCTCGTCAAGTGGGGTTTCTCTTGATTCCCCTAAAGACTTAGCTCTTAAAGTTCAGTCCTTATGTTTTCCTTAGGGTCCTCCCAGACCCATCTCACACAACGCGATAATCTTTCCTACTATCTTATTAGTCCACTAGTCCTTTCTAGTCTTTTGGTTATTCAACCTTGGTCGGGCCTCCGGATATGATCTAAATCGCAAAGTCTCAACAAAATCTTACCACGTTTGACATTGTTAAAATCTCACAGCGGTTCTAACTTGCATGATTGATACCTCAAGGGTATATGTCTCACACAATACAACCCACATTTTGGCTCCTTCGAACAGTCTATGGTTCACTTACCAATATCTACTCAAACTCTCCTAAGCAAACCCTGCTTGGTTGAGTGCTCTAGGTTTCATCTTCCTAGGAAGGCTGTGACATCACTCAGAATTTTACCATTCCTTTGAAAGGAAGGCATTCGGATTCAAAATCTATTTATCACAACTCTATCAAGTCTCCTGTGACCTTACAGTGTTCCAGTTAACTATTTAACCCACTATCATATCAATAAAGTCGAGTAACTTGCATATGTTTCAAGTTCACGAATAACACATGGTAACCATGCTCGCAAGCACTAGGCATATCTATCTATCCAAGATAAAACACGAATACTACCATTCATTACTCTTTCAAGATTTCCTTACAAATTATCCTTTCATAATCACTATGACTTCTATAAGAGTCAACTACCGACTGATACTAATCAGTTCATAACTATCACGAATCGACTACCTACTTAGATCCGACACTAACTGATGCTACTTAGTTTAGTGCTATGCAAAAAAAAAAATCCAACCAGTCTATACATATCCTACTATCCTCTAGGATCCCTCTCCTGATCTAAAGCAGTCATACGACCTCTCATCTCCTGAAGCTCACGCTGCATAGCAGCCTGCTGTACTAACATGTCATTAATCAATCTGTAGTCATTATACCTATCTCATGACGTATCTACCAACCGAGTGTCAACACGCCCTGCCCATGCCTCCAATGCCAGCATGGGTCTCCACAAAGCTCCAAACGTCATGATAGTCCTCCCCTACTCATGCTCTAGACTCCTAAACTTGTACCTCTATGAGAAAATCTCGTCTTTAACCACTCCTAATCTAGTGTATAGCTCTCTCACATCCCTATTAATATCCGCAAACAGATTAGGTGGCATCACGTCTAAACACCGAGTGTGATCCTGTAGTATGCCCCCATAAAGCTCTAACTGTGCCCCTACCTCTATAAACTGATCCTCATCTACCGAAATGGTGGCTGTCAGGGTAACCACAAGTAAAGCTATAGGTGATGGGACGGTCAGTGGTATCATGGGTGATAAAATAGGTGAAGTGAACTAGATGACCACTTGGGTGATGGCGGTGTCTGAGCAGGTGGTGCCAGTGGTGGGTAAGCAGGAACATCAATGTAAGCTATACCATCCTCTGGGTCTATCCATTTAGTGAGTGTGGGCTGCCTAAGTGTTGACACTCTCTCTTGTCTCTTAGGCTCTGGTACAGATCCATAACCCTGACCTACCTCGAATGTACTATGTACCTGATCCTCCTCTACAGCTAACTCTTGGCGTCTCAGCGTCCCATAACCAAGTACTAAAGGCTCGCTCGCGACTTTCTCCACAACCAGAGCTGCCTGTGGCTGACCCTTAGGGTGCGAGTACTCCTCCTCCTCTAACCATGTCTATCACACTCTACACTACGAACCTTATCATCCTGAACCATGACCCCACATTGTATCATGACCCTCATCACCGCATCCAAACCCCTCATCCTCCCCATCCTCATCAGTATCCTCATCTCCTAACTTGTCCCCATCACTATCATTATCTAATATGAGCTCAGACGTGCCCTGGTACCTCTTTCGTACTGGAAGGGCCGGAGACGACGATGATGATGGTGTCTCATAAGAGGATCTATACCTCTTATGGAAAGCTAAATCCGTTAAAGCCATCGCCATAGTCACTATGGCCGAATGACCAGATCTGTCACACCCCCAAATAGGGTCCCGTCCGATTTAGTGTCCAGGGGTGTGACGTCATCCAATATCTCAAGTACAAAGCATAAAGAACAACCTCTAAGGGTATGTTTTAAAAATAAACACCGTTTTATAAATTTAAAATAATAATAAGTTTACATTGATCAAATTTATAAGATTCAAAAGTTAAAATGAGGAAGCTTAAATAAATCAACAATGGAATTAAGATGGACATAGATGAAATCTGGAACTTGATTTTGGCAATAGACTTCATATAGATCAGCAATGACATCCATGCTATAGCACCCGATAAAAACATGCTTTAAAAACGTCCACATGATAAAGTTGTGAATTCAAGGTTTTTGTTCAAATTAAATATTATGGACCACAAAATATCAAGAACGTATGCGACAATTATAGAGATACAACTTACATAAATAGGCATTTATGTTGCAACTAAAGCTTTATGACACCCGAGAAGCTAAAACAAAGAAAGAATGTAACAGTGCTATAAAAGACTTGCCCTTACAGGTGTCCGACCAAAGACCACCTACTAGTATTTGACATGACATATAAATCGGTAGCCATGGAAATCTCGAACTAGTAAGTGCTTCTTACCTGGATAGGGATAATTAGTCCCAATAGATCTATTAATTCACTCACGCTCCCTTAACCGGTCCTCCGATCAAGAAATTAACAGTTCATGATAATTCGGGCAATAGTGGTCTAAACGCTACTTAGGCAACATATAAACGCGGAATTTCTCACGTATAGTACTTGTGTCTAGTTTTAAAAAGCATGTTATTACTCACACCTAAAGTTTAAAAAATAATTATTCAAACCAGTAAAGATTTATGGGCTATAATACTCACCTCGATTGGTGAATTAAAGAAGAATAGTCTAGAATAAAATCACATGATAACGAAAAACGGTTCACAAAGACAACCTATGAAATGATGGTTTGGTTTAATATCGGAGTAACAACGAATTACGGATAATGCATAAGCATATACTAGTGACACATTGATAAGTTATGTTGTACAAAAATTAACGCTATGTGAGATCGTATGATAGTAAAAATGTTTTCCGTAATTAGAAAAGAGTAGATAATGAGTATGTAATATTTATATTATATACATAAAATGGTCTAATGTAGAGTTATATAGTATATATATATATATAAATATATATATATATATAAATATATTATATATGTGTGTGTGGTGTGTGAGTAATAAATATAAATATGTTATAAATAGATATGTTATATTATATGTGTATATAAAATAATATCTGTATAAATGTATATGTATATATGTATATGTATATGTATATGTATATATGTATATGTATATATGTATATATATATATATATATAATAATATATGTAAATTAAATAATATATATCGTTCGCACTTATATTATACCCATATCTCGTTTTATCTTGTGCGTTTTCTAGTATTTTCTAAGTATAATAAAAAATTCGGCATGACCCGTTCGTCTTTACATGTTTTCCAAAGTCATAAACTTTATTTAAAACCATTTTCAAATCACTTTCCAATCCACTTTTCATGATTACAAACTATACATCATCAAATCTCTTATTATTCGCAACGTCCAACATCAAGATAAGTTAAACGTATGACGTCTAAATCGTATACTATTAAATAAGCTATTCGTGAACTTATCCAATAAGCTACACCGTAGCTTTACGTCTTGGTGCCTTGTATTTATGTTGGGCCTTGGCCCGTTAAGTCCGAAAATGTAGTTTTACTTATCCATTTAATCTAATAAGCAAAGCATTAAATAATAAACACGCGACTTGATAATAAGCTCACAATAAGCCAAGTATAATAAGCCAAACCACATAAGCTTAATAATAAGCTCATGGTGTTGGGTCTTGTATGTAGGACGCGGCTATAAGCCATAATAAGCTAATAAAATATAAGTCAAACCAAAATAAGCTAAACAAATATTTCTTCTCTCTTTTCTAGTTTGGTCGAAGCATATATAAGCCCTAATAAACTCAAAATAATCAAATAAGCTTTCCAAAAGCTTATTACAGTAAGTCGAATAAAATAAGCTATAGCATACTATTTTTATTACACGAAAATAACCACGATCACAAAACTAAGATTTTCTTATATTTCTTTATATATTTTTCGAACCATATATACACCCTTTTAGGGTTTATGTAGTTTTAAAATCTTGTTTTCACAAAATAAGTTGTACAACTAGCATGTATGCATCAAGATGATAAGGAAAGTACAAGTTATTTAAGAATTTGAAGACTTACAAAGTTGGAAGGTTTTTAGAAGGAAGAATGAGATTAGAACAACCCAAATGTTGTTTAATTAATACCCGGATGATACAAATGATCAAACCTTCAATAAATCTTCAAGTGTTTTTTATCAAAGATGAAAAATTATGAAATTGTGTGTGTTTCTTGGGTGGTTCGAACAAAAGAAGGCAAAGAAGAAGAGAGAAAACTAAATTTTTAGTGTGTGTGTTATGAATAAGAAAATGGAAGTAACAAGATATAAATAATACAAAGTTTACTTCATACACTAAGTGTGTGTTGTGTGTGTGTCGTATACAAGAGACAAGGGAAGAGAGGGGACCAATTTGATCCTCCAATCAAATTCAAGTTAGAGCTAAACATGTGATCAAGGCTTGTCTTATTGACTTTGAATTCAAACTTGCTCACCAAGGTGCATGGGGTGTTTGTTTATGCCGAACAAGACAAAGGGGAAGGGGGGCCAACTAATTTTCTTCATTTTATTTTGCTAGTGATTCCCACTTGATTTAATTTACAAGTCTTGCATGCATAAGCTTATGTTATAAGTAAACCACGATTTACGCAAGTAACGAAACGAATAATGGTATCACCAAAAATTATGAAATTTTAAATATTGCCATAAAATGTAAAAACGTGGCTATTGCCAAAATACTACAACATTAGGCATCCCGGTTCGCTTCCAGAGATAATTCTCATATAAAAGCAGGAATAATTACCGGTTACACGCAAAAGCTAAACGAAACTTTAAAAATTCGAATTGCTAAACGGAAACGGCTAACTTATTGGACGGAAATTCTTGGGGTGTCACACCTTGTAGCAGCACTAAGTAACATTCATTGGCAACACACACTTGAGTTCAACCCCAAGCAGTATTAATACATAACCAGACAGTAGTAAATACCAAGGAACATTACTAATAAAAAACGATATAAGGGGCAGTTGCACAGAGTAAAACCAAAGCATTAGTAACATAAAGGCTTACTTGTTGTCGACACCATCATTCGAATCACAAGAGAGTTTTATCTGCTCAAACCTAGCAGTTTTAAATGATCTTGAAGCTTTAGCAGAAACCCTAAAACTTAGAGTTTCGTTCATCGTTAACGAATCAGAACCATATGAAAAAATCATGTACCCTTGTTCCATCATTCTTCTTTTACGCCAATGATAAGTGCTTAATTACACATATCTTTTGCCTCTAAAAACGAGCTTAAATGACCAAAAACAGACAAAAAAACTGCCAAATATATGTTTGTTTTGCATTTGTATTGTGCAGGAAGTGGATATCATCAAAAAGACAGAAAACCAAGCCAAAATGACAAAACTGAGCATGGAATGGAAAAGACTGAGCAAAATCAAGGCCAAAGTCCAAAAATGCCAAAGTCAGAGTCAATAACTGAAGAATACTGTTGGATGCAATCTTAACCCATCTGATGGGCCGGGAAAGCCCAATAGTATAATTATGAAGACTGTGAAGACTTTGAAGGCCCAATCCTAGCCCAGTTACAGCCAATCTCAGCCATTGCAAGCCAAAACCCACTTCATAGCTTATTGGGCTTGAAAAAGCCCAATAGCTAAGCCTGTACCTTATTGGGCCCAATACAAACCCAATGGGCCTAATATAAACCCAATGGGCCTAATAGCCCAAACCCAAGCCCAAATATGGCCCATTAATCCTTTTTATAAAACAATAAGGACTAAAAAGGTCATTTTTAAAAGTGTTTTATAATTAAAAATGAAAAAAATAAAGAAAAGGGGCCAAAAATGCCAAGTTT
>BQNB010006082.1:0-20238 GCA_026074375.1 Tanacetum coccineum | reverse complement strand
TAAAATTTTCTTTTTAAATGGACTCTATTTGACTAAAAAGTAAGTTTAAAAAAAACTAGAACAAAAACGGAGTTGAAATGAGTATTAAAACACAAAAAACGAGATCGGGAACGAATCCCGTTCTATAAAAACGAAATTTTGCAAATTAGACCATACGAAAGCAAAACTAATTTTCCTCTGAACTTTATGATAAAAGAAATTTTTCTAAAAACTATTTATATTTTTTATGATTTTTTAAAGTTTTTAATGAAAATAAATGTTTAAAAATACTAAACGAACTATAAAAATTCTAGAAAAATTACAAAAAATAGCTTGAACTAATTAGATCCTAAGAAAAATAAGCTTGATATCACAACTTATAGAATAAGCCACGAAATAAGCTATAACAGCTTATTAGGCTTATTGGGTCTAAATGTGTATAAAGAATAAATGGTGTAAATGTATAACGAATAAGACCCAAGGGCGCAGTGGTAGAGTGTGTGTTAAAAGGGTTGAACTGGGTAGAGGTCCCGGGTTCGAGCCTTGCTCACCCGGGCTTCCCTAGTTCCCCTTTTTTTTTGAAAACTTAAAGAACAAAGTTGTTGATAAGCTTGAGCTTATCAACTTTAACAAAAGCACTTTTTTCTAAAACTTAAAGAATAAGCTGGAAACAAACTCCAAAAACCCTCTCCCCACCCCACAAAATGCCAATTGCCAAGCTGGCAATCCTAAAAACAACCATTGGCCAATGATATCAAACGGTTGTGATGAAGACTTTGGGACCAAGAAATGATCAAGGGCTAGGATTTGCTTTGGATCTCACTCACACAACAAACACCCCCCCCCCCAATCTGTGTCTATGAAGAAACACAGCATCATAGTTTAGGGTTTCAGTATAAATACAATGTAATAGCTTAGTTTATGTGTGTCGAATTTTTGTGAAAAGCAAGAACTTGTAATCTCAAAATTTGTACCATTGTTTTTAATACATTGCAACTTTAATTTTCTGTCTTTAAACTTCTTGTCATTTAAATTTATGCAATTTACTTGTTTACCTTAATTTTTGTCATTTAAGCTTGTCTATCTTTTAAACCTGTTTATAAGTCTTTTGTATAAGTTTTTGAGACCTCAAAAGCTTATAAAAAGTCTTTTTCATTTCTGTCAACAAAAAACAAAATATAAAAAAAGAGAAGAAATCAAGCAAGGAGCATAGTGTATTCTGGATGGCTGTGGTTTTAGAGTCTCATGGGAGGCAATAGGTTTGTTATTGGCTACTGAAATCAAGAGGAAAAGCTTAAGGAACTTGTAAGTTCCTTATTTTCATTTTCTTAAAAAGTTACTGTAGCATTGCTTAAATTTTGCTTATTGTGCTTATCTCTTGTTATTCCTGCTTATTTTATGCTTATCATTGCTTATTTATGTTTGTCTTATGCTATTTGTTCTTACTTGATGCTTATTTGTCCTTTCTTTGAGTTTTTGTTTTAAACTGCTTCTTATATGCTTGAACTGCTCATTGCTTATTTTGCTTATTAAGGTGCTTATTTTTGTTTGGACTTTACTTATTCATGCTTAACATTGATTGTTGATATTCTGTTTTTCAAACATTTGGCTAAATCTTTCAAAATCAGTTTCAAATTTGACCTTTCAATCCTAAAGGGTTGTTTGGGATAACAAGCAAAACGGGTCAAATCTTATAAAAAATTATTTTGGGTCAACCTGTCAACTTTAGCAAACCTTTTTGAGTCAGTCTTAATCAATTGTTCTAAGTTTCTAAGTCTTTTAAGTTGTTTTTTAGTTTTTCTCATTGTTGTTCAAAAACTGTTTTGACCAAGTTAGCTTAAACAGCTTATTTCATTCAGCTTTTAAAACCAACTTTTGGGTCCAGTTTTTGAGTCCTTTTCAATGTTAAAATGCAGTGGTAAAAAGTCCCTTTGGCTTCCTTTGTGTTTGTCAAAATTCTGTCTTAGTATAGCCTAGTGTTTTTCAAGTTAAAATAGCCATTTTTCATTTCAATTTATCAGATAGTAAAAATGTTGTTTAGCTTGTGAAATTTGGAGCACAAGCTCAACTTGAGTCATACTCAATCTGTTTTAGCTTTATTTTTAATTTTGGGCTTATTTTATAGCTTATTTCAAAGCCTGCTTATGCCTTGCTGTTTTTAAGATAACCAAAAAAAGAAGCCACTCTGTGTGACAAGCCCTTTTTCCATCCTTTTTTCTAGCTTATTTTTCTTTCAAGTTCTTCCCTATTTGCTTGTTCTTGTAGCCAGCTGGTTACTCTTTAAGCTCATTCAAGCCTTAAGCCTTAAGGATCATTCTAGGTGCCTTAAAATTAAGCTTAAATTTGTGTCCCTAGACTGCTATGCATGTTGATTCAGCCTATTTGCTTATTTGATTTTATAAGCCTTTCTGCTTATCTTTTGTGCTTATTTGTTGTTAGACTAGCTTATTAGGTTAGGTTATTAATCTGCTTTTGCTTATTAGTGTTTTTCATTAGCTTGTTTGTTCTTTTAAGCCTCAACAGTTAAGCTCTTAAGCCCTTAGTAGATAAAATAGCATTTCTGCCCCTTTTGTGCTTATTTTTCTGGCTTATTTTTGAGATACAAAAAAGTTTGTCTTTTTTAAATTAGCTTATTTTTAGGTGTTTATAAGTTTAAAAAAAAGAAAAACAAAGTTATACCAAAAATAGAGAGGCCAGGATTCGAACCCTGGACCTCCCCCTTTCAAAGCCACCCACACTCATAAACTCATACCGCTGTGCTACAATAGCTCATCCAGTATGAGTTTGTTTTATTAATTACTTAAGCCACTTAAGCCCATTAAGCCACCATCCCTTAAATAGCTTATTTCAGCTTATTTAATAAGCCAACTTTTCCCTTTTTATTTTTCTTAGATCCATCATCCTTTAAGCTATTTACATGTATTTTTTGAGAATTTTTCATAAACGTTTACTATTTTTAAACATTTATTTTCTTTAAATCTGTTTTTTAATTATTAAAAATTAAATAAAAATCAAAAAAAATAATTTTCTTTTTTAGAAAATTTTATTTTGTCATATCACACTTAGGAAAAATAGGAAAACTTTCGTAGGGTCATTTTTGCACATTTTGAGTTTTTAAAGCACGGGTTTCGAGCCCGGTTCTCGTTTTCTTCGCTTTTCAACTTTTTAAGCTTCCGTTTTAGAATTTTCTTTCATTTTTCTTTTAATTTAGTTATTTTAAATTAGAAAAACCAAAAAAATTAATTTAGGGTTTAATTTTAGATAATTTAGTTTTTTTTAGTTCGCGTTTTTACGTTTTCGTCTACGTTTTAGGTTTAAATCATTTTAGCTTTCGTTTTTTTGGATTTCCTTAATCGTTTTTGCATTTTAATTAGAAAAACCAAATCCAAATCTTTTTTTTATTCAAACATCAAATATCAAACTGACTCTCGACTTTCCAATTCACTCCTCGTTGGGACTACGACCCAGGAATATCATATCTATACTACTTCCGGTTTTATTGATTTTGTGGATTTTGATCCTTGTTATATATTTATATTTATATATTTATATAAAAAGGGTTGGATTATCTCAAATCAATTTTTGGCGCCGCTGCCGGGGAGGAGTGAAAGTGTTTGTCGTTTCAAAGTTTGACAATTTTTGCTTTGAAGATCCTTCCTTGTGGAGTTATTTTCTTTATAAAAAACAAAAATACAAAAGTATTTTTCCTTTTCTTTTATTACTATATTTATATATATATATAAACCAAAAAATCAAGAAAAATCAAAAATATAAAAAAAATTTTGTCCTTAATCATCAATAAAAATCATCAAGTTGGTAAAAGAACACCAACATATAATACTTTCAACTGAAGTATTATCCATTAATAAGTTCCCGAACCAAAGATTTAAAACTTGCCTTTTGTATCACTAGTGACGTACGGCTCACCTTTAAAAGTTAATTCTTTTAAAGAGCTACCGAGAACCTTGTTGATTATTAGGTTTAAGTGTCTTATCTCGTTATTAAAATAGATTGTGAAAAATTGTTGAAAAAACCAAAAAAAAATTAGTGTAAAATTTCTTTTTATATTTTGAGTGCATGCGCACTCGCTCTCAATCTTGAAATCTAAACCGTCCTCAACAACAAGCCCCACCGGTAGTTGTTGAACCTTTTAATTTTGAAGAACCTTTTGACATGGCCGCTAAAGGAGCCGCTTTTGTTGAACCATTTAATCTTGAAGAACCAATTGAAAATCCAGCTCCCCCCGTAGTTACGATGGACGATAATCGTACTATGGCTCAATTGCTTGAAGCACCCACCGTGGGTTACGAGGATGCCATTGTTGTGCCCGAAATCACCGCGGACAACTTTGAGCTTAAGCACGGTTTGCTTACCCTCGTTCAAAACAAGCAATTCTTTGGACATGACAAAGAAGACCCTCATGCTCACATCTGATATTCAACCCAAGATCACTTCTACGATGAAGTTCCCTGTATCGTCCGAGTACGTCGGTAAAGCTTATGCTTTTCCCATTTTCCCTCGAGGGGGCAGCCCGGATTTGGCTTGAGAAAGAACCCCCTCGATCGATTCAAACATGGGATGATCTTGTTTCAAAATTCATCAACAAAATTTTCCCTCCACTCACAAAACAACAATCTTCCGAAATTGATAATCACGAGATTTCAACAAAAATTTGATGAGACGTTTTATGAGGCATGAGACCGATTCAACGATCTTCTTCGGGCATGTCCATATCATGGATTTTCTCAATTGCATCAACTCGATACATTCTATAATGCCTTGAACTCTAATGATCAAGATTCCTTAAATTCCGCCGCGGGTGGTAACTTTTTGGATAAAATGCCTCGTGATTGTCTAAGAATCATTGAGAGCAAAGCCAAAGTTCGTAATTCACGTAACAAACCGGTTGTTGCAAAAGTGAGTTCGAGCACTTCTACCTCCTGTATTTCTTCCGATGTTGCTGAACTAAAAGATATGGTGAAAGCCTTACTTCTTGATAAGAAAAATCAATCTCCGATCACCTCTCCCAATTAAAAAGCGGTCGAGGGAATGTTTTATGATGTTTTTGTGTTACTTGTGGTGGTGCTCATTCGTTCCAAAATTTTCCGCCACCAATGGCAACGTTTATCGTGACAATATTCAAGAGTACGTCTCTCAAGCTGCTGCAACTAACTACAACCAAGGAAATACCGGTTATCGAGCCCCAATTGCAAATCAAATTTGACCTCCCGGTTTTCCTCCCGTTCAAAACAATTAAAACAATCAAGGAAACAATCAGAACCGTTACAACCAAAACCTAGGAAATTTCAATCAAGCTTCAGCTTACCAACCCCCAGTTAATCAAGGTCAAATCTATCGACCTCAGGTTATTCAACCTCCTGTTTATCAAGCTCCCGCTTATCAAGCCCCAGCTCCTCAAATTCAAGGTGTATCAAAGGAAGATTTTCAAGCCTACGTAAAGGCTAATGATGCTGTGATGAGAAACATGCAAACTCAAGGTTAAAACATGCAAAATCAATTGACCAATTTGACGAACATGCTTTCCAAATTTGTCACTTCTAATACCGCCTCTACTTCAGGTTCGGGAACTCTCCCAAGTAACACCGTTACAAACATGAAGGAAGACTTAAAAGGTATTACCACCCGAAGCGGTGTTGCTTACAAAGGACTCACGATTCCTACTTCTTCTCCTAAAGTTGTGGAACGTGAGACCGAGGTCACAAAGGACACGATGCATCCTACTAATAATGGAAGCACCGAAGACGTCCAACCTCCGGTTGTCCCTGTTGTCCATTTCCTTCAAGAAGAAATGATGAAAGGCGCCATGAAAAAGCTAACGACCAAATTGAGAAATTCTACAAAATCTTTAGAGATTTGAGTTTTGAAATTAGCTTTACGGATGCCTTGATGCTTATGCCAAAATTTGCCTCGACTCTAAAAGCCTTAATCGGAAACAAAAAAAAGTTGAGTGAAATGGATAGAACTCCATTAAACGAGAATTGCTCGGCGGTCATCCTCAACAAGTTACCGAAAAAACTTGGAGACCCTGGCCGATTTACTTATTCATGTGAATTTCCGGGATTATTACATGCAACGCCTTGGCGATCTTGGCGCAAGCATTAATATTATGCCATACTCCGTATGGAAAAATCTCTCTCTTCCCGAACTAACCCCGACTTACATGACGCTAGAGCTAGTGGACCGTTCAATTTCTGAACCGATCGGTATCGCCGAAGATGTCTATGTAACGGTGGGAAAGTTCAAGTTTCCAGCAGATTTTGTGGTCGTAGATTTTGAGCCAGACCCCCCGAGTACCTTTAATTCTCGGTGAGGATGGGAGTTTCTTTAAAGACCCAGTCGTGCTTTGGTATATGTATACGAAGGTGGAAAAACCCTTGTGTTGGCCAGAGTGGCCATCAATAATCTGGACCAAACTCTCGAGATACACGGTCTAATTATATCATATGACGGGCGAAACCGGAAATCGACGTCAGGGATTGGATTGTGAAGAATACTCTCAAGAAGTTCTTGGTTTCTCTAATGTGATCTCGAGTGGCAATCCCACTCCTTACTATGATCCAATCGTTTCTACTTCTTCTCTGACTTTAACTCCATTCGGGGACAGTGATTTTCTCCTTTTTGAGGAAGCCGACTCTTTTCTTGCTATAGAGGATGATCCAACTTCACCGGAAGTTGATCCAACGTATTATGACCCGTATGGTACCAATTCTTCTACTCGATGCAATTATTAATAGTGATCATTCACACAACCCCCTCCATAATCAAGGAAGTATTTTCCAGCAAACTCGAAAAGATCTTAAAATTTGTGAAGCAAACAATGAAAAATCTTCAGTTAATGAGCCCCCTGAGGTTGAACTCAAGGACTTGCCACCTCATTTAGAATATGCATTTTTGGAAGGTAACGACAAGTTGCCCGTCATAATTGCAAAAGATTTGAAGAATGAGGAAAAGGCCGCTCTGATCGAGGTTCTAAAGTCCCACAAGCGAGCCATCGCTTGGAAACTTTCCGATATTAAGGGTATTGACCCAGAGTTTTGTACCCACAAAATTCTCATGGAAGAGGACTACGAACCGACGGTTCAGCATCAAAGGCGGGTAAATCCGAAAATCCATGACGTCATCAAAAAAGAGGTTGAAAAACTTCTTGACGCCGGATTAATTTATCCGATCTCTGACAGTCCATGGGTAAGCCCGGTGCACTGTGTACCAAAAAAGGGTGGCATGACCGTCGTAAAAAATGATGAAAATGATTTAATACCAACTCGATTGGTCACAGGGTGGAGAGTATGCATTGACTATAGAAAGTTGAATGAAGCTACCCGAAAGGACCACTTTCCATTGCCCTTCATGGATCAAATGCTCGAAAGACTCGCGGGAAATCAATACTATTGTTTCCTCGATGGCTTCTTGGGTTATTTTCAGATTCCCATAGACCCGAAGGACCAAGAAAAGACAACATTTACTTGCCCATACGGAACGTTTGCCTATCGCCGCATGCCTTTTGGGCTAGGCAATGTACCCGACACATTTCAATGATGTATGATGGCAATCTTCCATGACAGGATTGAAAAAACAATAGAAGTGTTTATGGATGACTTTTTAGTCTTCGGGGATTCCTTCTCTACATGCCTATCCCATTTGGAAAAAATGTTAAAATGGTGTGAAGACACCAATTTGGTCCTAAACTGGGAGAAAAGCCATTTTATGGTGAAGGAAGGCATTGTTCTTGGATACAAAATCTCTAAGTCGAGAATTAAGGTCGACCGAGCTAAAGTTGACGTTATCGCCAAGCTCCCTCACTCGACTACTGTGAAAGGTGTCTGTAGTTTTCTTGGGCATCCCGGTTTTTACCGACGTTTCATACAAGACTTCTTAAAAATAGCCCGCCCAATGACTCACCTGCTTGAAAAAGAGACTCTATTTTTCCAATTGCATGAAAAAGAGGAGACTACATTTTTATTCTTAAAAAGAGTGTATACGAATCCTTTAATACACTTACAAGAAAATTACTCGAGGCTCCGTGTATTTTATTGCCTCAGACTGGGACTTGCCTTCGAACTAATGTGTGATGCAAGCGACTTTTCAACTGGGGCAAGTCATAGGGCAAAGAAGACAACAAGCATTATTTCACAACCAATCCACTGATGGCAGCAAAACAATGACGCGAAGCTCAAGCACCACTACACTACTACGACCGAAAAAGAAAATACTTAGCCGTAGTGTACCTTTTGTGACGGAAGTTCCGGTCATAATCCTCGTTAGTCCAAAAGCAAAGTGAAATACATACCGACCATAACTGCTATAAAGTATTCTTTGCCAAAAAAGATGCAAGCCAAGACTAATGCGGTGGATATCGTTTTGCTCCAAGAATTCAAAGTTGTCATCCGAGACCAAAAAGGAGCAGAAAATCTAGCCGCGCGACCATCTTTTCTAGACCTGAGAACACTCACCACGAGATAAGTATTCCGAAAGCAAGGTAATTAAGGAAACATTTTCCACTCGAAACTACTTGTGTTGGAACTGCTCATCCCGTGTTGATAGTACCCTATGTATGCAATTAGCGCAAACAAACCATAAGTGGGGGGTGGGGAATTTCATTATCAAGGGCATGTGTCGTCCAAAGAAAAACAAGTTTTTTCAAAGATGTTAAAACCCTACTTCTGGGACGACCCCTTTCTAATTCAAGATATGTGCTGACCAAGTAATCAGGCGTTGTGTTTCGGGCCAAGAAGCTTTTGACATTCTCAAGGCTTGCCATAGTAGACCCACCGGGGGACATTACGGTGCCAATTACACCGCTAAGAAAGTGTTCGATTCAGGATTTTATTGGCCCACAATCTATAAGGATGCCCACGACTTTGTCACTCAATGTGAAAAAGTCAACGACAAGGCAAAGAAATCGCAACGGGATGAAGATGATAGCCACCGGTACAAAACTCAATTTCAAAAGTTTGCGAAATTATTAGACATAGTGGGCATAGATTTTCATATGTCCCGTTCCCCATTTTCTAGAGGCAAAACAAATACAAACTCGTTGGCGGTCAAACTAAATTCAAAATGGTATAAAGCGAAAGCGCTCCCCACCAACGACGCCCGAGTTGTTTGCAAATTTCTCAAATCTCTTTTCTCCCGGTTCGGAACTCCCCGTGCAATCATTAGTGATCGCGGTACGCATTTTTGCAATGATCAATTTGCAAAGGTCATGCTTAAATACGGAGTCACTCATCGTCTCTCCACCGCGTATCACCCCCAAACAAGCGGGCAAGTGGAAGTTTCGAACCGTGGCTTAAAAAGAATTCTTGAAAGGACCGTGGGCGAAAATCGTGCCTCTTGGTCGGACAAACTAGATGATGCTCTCTGGGCCTTCCGTACTGCTTACAAAACACCCATCGGGTGCACTCCGTACAAGCTTATATATGAAAAGGCATGTCATCTGCCGGTCGAGTTGGAACACAAAGCCTACTAGGTCCTTAAGCATACAAACTTTGATATCAAAACCGCGAGTGATCACATAAAAGTTCAACTCAGTGAACTTAATGAACTTTGTGATCATGCCTATGAAAACTCTTTGATCTATAAAGAGAAAACCAAGAGGATCCACGATGCCCATATCAAAAACTACGTTTTCAACGTTGGTGATCAAGTTCTCCTCTTTAACTCTTGATTAAAGATTTTCTCCGGCAAGTTGAAATCCCGTTGGTCCGGACCATTCACCGTAGTCCAAGTCTTTCCATATGGCACTGTTGAGTTATCCCAAAACTCCGGGCCTAACTTCAAAGTAAATGGTCATAGAATTAAACACTATTTTGGAGGGGACATACCAACCGAGGTTGTCCCGAACCTCCAAACCTTCCCCAAGGACCAATAAATTCGGGGACGGGTCAAGCATAGCGACCTTAAACAAGCGCTTCGTGGGAGGCACCCCATGCTTATCAGTAGTAGTATTATGTAGTAATGAATAAGTGTTTTTGTGTGAGGAGGCTTACCTCTTCCATTACCCGTGTTTTGTTCGTTCGATTCGATTTTTGCCTGCAGTCGTTGTTGTCACGTAATCCTGTTTTTACCACCAAAATTTTTGCAAAAATACCAAAAAAATGAAAAAATTAGAAAGAAAAGGAAAAAGTAGAAAAAAAGAAGAAAGAAAAGAAAAAAGGAAAAGAAAAAGAGAAAGAGGAAACAAAGAAGAAATGAGAAAGGAAGAGGAAAAAAGAAAGAAGAAGAAGAAGTGAAAAAAAATGAAAAGGAAGGAGAAAAGAATACGAAGAAAGGAGAAAAGAGAAAAGCCAAAAAAGGAAGAAAGTAGAAAGAAGAAAAGAAGAAAAGGAAAAGAAGAAAGAAGAAAAGAAAGAAAAGAAGAAAAAAGAGAGAAAGAGAAAGAAAAGAGATCGAAAGAAATGAAAAGAGAGAGAAAGATAAAAAAGAGAAGTAGAAAAGAAGAAAATAGGAAAAGGAGAAGAAATGAAAGGGAAAAGGGAAGAAGAAAGGAAAGACAAAAGAAAATAGAACAGAAAAGAAAAGAAAAATGAAGAAAAGAGAAGAGGAAGAAAAGAAGAAAGAAAGGAAAAGAAAGAAAAGAAGATAAAGGAAAATGAAGAAAAAAGAAAAGAAAAGAACGGAAAAAAGGAAAGAAAAGAGAAAAGCCAAGAAAAGAAAGAAAGAAGAAAGAAGAAGGAGAATAAGGAAAACGAATGAAAAGAAAGAAAGTGAAAAGGAAGGAGAAAGAAAGGGGAATAGAAGAAGAAGAAAAGAGAAAAGAAAAGAAAGAAAAGAAAATGCAAAAAGAAGAAAGGGGTACAGAAAGATCTGAATGGGTGAGAAGAAAGAAGAGAAAAGAATAGCAAAGATAAAGAAAAAGAAAATCTCATTTCACACATAAGATGATTAGAGAGAGAAAGTTAAGAGAGAAAGTAAAAAAAAAGAAATAAGGAGGTTGTTTGAATCTTGATGAAAATTTCAAAGAGAACCAACTCGCTCTCCATTTGGGAGAGGGTAGTTAGACTTACTTTGAGATGGGCATGGGCCTTGGTTACATGGGCTTTCATGGACCTTGGACTTGTTACCTTGTAAGTTTCCCATTATTATTAAATTGTACGAGCTATCTTCGATATATATGATGTGACTGGAGTACTTTTCTAGGGATTTCGTATTCACTAACTATCTCCCCCCTTATGGGAGGTCACTTATGTTACTCAAAACTAATAAAGCATATATGTTGGTCTTCGTTCTTGTGCTCACAGGACTTCTTTTTTTTTTTCTTTTTTCTTGTGGACATATGGCGTTGGTTTCAGTGTTAATTTGAATTTAGGCTTGAGCTTGTTCCTTTATCTTGGGACTTGTATGTGAGGCATGTGATCTGAGCATCTTGGTTCTTTCAACCTAGCTTTATCTCTTCGCCATCTTAATGAAATTATGATTCCATCTGTGTGACTTTTTGGACCGACTTGCTATTTACTTTTTGATTTGTTGACTTGAAAGCTTTTATGTTGCATCTTTATTGAAAATTCTTTAACTTTAAACACTTCATTCCTTCGAAGAAAGACGTTCGGTATCAGAGTGATGGAATCTTTCTTTAAATTCTTGGACTTTTAATTACTTCGTCATTCAAGAAGACGTTACGGTCATCCGAGTAAGCGGAAGTCTTGAAACATGTTACTTGGAGCTTTAATGATGTCTTTTGGTTTTGTCGGTTAGGTTTTGAGCATGTGGTTATGAATCTTGTGAGCCATCTAGAATCAGGTACCTTCACCACCATCTTTAAGTATCCTGCATTAAAATAGTTAGCAATAAAGTGGGGTACAAATATGGGGGGGGGGGGGGGGGGGGTGGGCTTTGTCTTTCGCCTGGTTTGGTTGAAAAGTAACCTTCGTATCCGTGGGATCGTACCAGAATTAGTGTCTGTAGATTTAGATTCCAATTTAAGAAGGAATTCTCATTGACAGGATTTTCCAGGCTAAGTATAGAATCATTTTCTAACAAATTTGCATTAGGATTCATCAATACTCGGCCATGTTCTCATTATCGGAAACGTCTCACACAGAAGCCACGATAAGAGTCCCAGTGAGTTACCTATTCTCACCGATTGAATTGTAAATAGAAGAAAATCGATTGAAAATCAATCAAATATGTATTGCTAAAGTGGTTTTGTGACAAATCGAGAGTGTTAATCATTTCAAAAATTTCATCATCAATCGTCAATTATATCCTGGAACAAGTTTGATTCTTATAGAATCGAACCCATGGTTTCTTTCAGTTGTCACAAGTTTGATTCGGTATGGAATCGCACAAGTCACCCCTACCATGAGCTTGTTTGATGTTTTGGCTCAAGCAAGATTTCCATCTTCATTGTAATATTAAGTATCATTCAGATGTTCTAGCCCCAATCATTAAGATTAATGAGTAGGGACTCTATATATTTTCACGTTATTCACATTGTAGTGAGATAGCAACCAATATTTTACACGAGTCCTAATGAGATTTCTGGATGATCATCTTTTAGCTCTGACTCAATAGTGAATTTTAGTTTTAGTTATCGGAGGCTAGAGCTGACTTGCCACCTTTTCATCTCAAAACTAACTCAAGTGAGAAAGTCAATAGATAATGAGTGTACTCTCGTGAGAAATGAAACAAAGGAAAAATTCATTTTAGGTTTAAATTTGGAAATTTAGGATTTTTAATTACCGTTTAGGGTTCCCGTTTTGCGTTTTTAGTTAAAGTTTAATTTCCCGTTATTTGTTTTCATGCTTAATTGTTATCATTTGCTTATTTTAATTGTTTTTAATTCATAGAAATAGATAATCAAATCATTCTTTGTTACCAATTCAAATCATTGTCCGAACAACAAACGTGGTCTCAATTTCATAAATCGTTAGGGAATAACGACCCGAGAATCATACTTCCCGGTTAATATACGTATTATATTATTATATATATATTTGAGTGAATTTTCCTTACTTCCTTTGTCCTCAAGGGTATTCTGGGAATTTTCTATTCTTATACTTATATATTATTTTACTACAACCTTATAACTTCATAAATTTAAGTACATGGTCGGTCTTTTGGGTATTTCATCACAATCCTTCCAAAAAACATTGAAAATTTCAATCAAAGTGTTTGATATAAATATCAAAAGATTTATAGTTTGAGAGTTTTTCATCATCACTAAAAGCTCCCCCTTAATATGTACATCGTAATCGTAGTACATGCTAAGTGTGGAGTGTATTGAATCCATTTTATATGATCACGTCTTTCAATACAAGTTAGATCCAGTTTAATCACATTTTCTCCCCTTATCCAAAATGTTAATCCCTTGATATTTTGGATATCAATTGATTAAACGTCCGGGGACAAAATGTTACAGAATAACTTATAGGAACATTTTAATGCTCCCCCTCAAATTATGAGGGATATGATATAGTGTTGAGTACGAAATTTTGAAAGATTTTGAATTTTGTGAAAAATTCTTAGAAAATCATCGTACTCGAACACCACATAAGCCTAAGTCTTTTACTACTTATGTACATATTCACATGTTTATTATATACGAAGATTTGACCTGAATGATGAGAACATCATATGATGAAATCATATGGTCCTTTGTAGCAGCCATAGGTCTCCTTCGTACAATCTCCCACCAACAAACTTTTCTAAGCTCCTCGTTAACATTCTTTCTTTCAAGAAGTTGTTAATCTGATCTTTCTCTGTCCAAGCACTCTTCGGCATTGCTTCAACTTTCTTTCCAAGTTACGAAAGTCTTTGCTTCAAACTTCAAGTATGAAACAGATTCAGATACATATGTAACTTGAGCTTGTGTGGTTGGTGATGTCGGTGTTGAAGTTGTCTTAGCTTCCCCCTAAACCAGCAATCCTTTCTTGAGTAGATTCAGAACTTTCTTGCAAGCCGCATCAAGCAGTCTTGATGTATAAAACCCAGATATCCGAAGTACACAAATAACTCAAAACCGCAACACCAAAGTCAATTAAGTCCCGGATGTCCGTATTTCTCCTTACATGATAGTGATGATATAAATTGTAACACCAAAGTCAACTAAGTCCCGGATGTCACAATTATTCCCTCTAAGTAGTTGAAATGATAACACCTAAGTCAACTAAGTCCCAAATGTAGACATTTCTTCCTGCAGGATACTGACTATTTAAAGGAATCATCATACCTATGTGTACCTCTTTTATCAAATATTTCTACTCATTTTAAGAATAAGCTTAGTGATTGACCGGTTGGGCAAGACACTAATTGAATCAGAAAGAATTCTTCTCACGTTTTAAATAATTATACTCCTAACACTTCCCCCTATGGACTCAAATAATGCATACTGGCTAATGACGAGATGTCTCTTCCATCATGTGATAGAAATAGTGTACCCGAAAGATTCAACACAACCTAAAATCAAAAGAAGCTAACCTCAAAAGACAAAAGAAGCTAACCTCAAAAGAAGGCCAAGGACACTATCAAGTATACATCTACTCCTTCCCCCTTGCTGGTTTCGACACGTCGGAATCAGCAAAACCTTATACGCATACATATTCGAGATCGTGTTTGAAGAATTAATAAGCTTAAATCTATTCCGTGAGAATCAACTTCAAGGCATTTAAAACTATGAAAGTATTTCCAAGCATTCCTAAGTCTTTTACAAACTATGAGGTGTTGGCAATATTGATCGTCTGTAGTTTAAAGCCTGAATTCACTAAGTCTCTAAGTCCATAAAGATTTAAACAAATGACATCTAAAGCACTTGAAGTTAATATAAATTAACTCCCCTTGAAATTGTTATCCGTCATTATCCAAAACTTTATCCATTATTTCATGACTTATTTTGAAAGACCATTTTACAAGATTGTTTGATGACGATTTCTCCCCCTCAAATAATGACCCGTTTTCTATTTAAAGAGTGTCTGTTGTCATTGGGGATGATAGTCGAATTGCAATGAAAAAAAATAATCATTTTTGAGTGATTACTGAAAACACTGTGCGAGCGTACGAGCGTACAACTTTTTTCTAATAAAAAATAAGATGTTCTCGTATTTATAACTCATAAATGCACTGAAACTGACACTTATTGAAATATAGAAGCACGGTTGGATGCAAAGTAACTCAAAGCCTTTGCATGTGTCATAAGAGTAGTAACCATAGCCCGAGAATAAATTCCCGTTGTTTAGTAACAACTGTCAGTAAGACGACAATGTTTTCCTCAAGGTGAAAAGGCGGGTTACATATCTGAAATAATAGCAACCCACATGGCATGTTTTGAAACATAAAAACTTCTGCGCGATACTTCAATTTTACAGGCTCTGTATCATGTTGAAATGACATTTCTAAGACCGTAAAGTTATCGATTTACAGAAGACATGCCATTTAAACATCATTTTATGGGATTTTTTTTTCTCATTTTTTAATTTTTAATTTTGTTTTTTTTTTGTTTTTTTATTAAATTTTATATAAAAAGAAAATATTTTTGGTTTTTCTGAGTTATATTATATACATATGATACAAAGGATATTCGAATAGGTACCAACCACTAATATCAACGTCATCCTGCAACTTTTTGTTCAGAGTCTACGGCGTAGAACTTCTGCATACCCGGCTTGTTGATTAATTTCAGATTCTTCGTCGGCAGAGAGTTTAAGTGAAGATTCAGCCAATTGATACTCCGTATTGACAAAGTAAAGTTCGATCACACCATTTTCAACATGCTCTTTGATGAAGTGAAATCTGATGTCTATATGCTTGGATCAGGGAATGTTGAAGTTGTTGCATGAGCATAAGGCAATAGCCTTGTTGTTACACAGTACATTTGAAAATTTTATTGAATCCAAAGCCATAGGTCGGTACTATGTGAGCTCATCCAAAGGACTTGGAACAACAACCGGACAAAGCAATATATTCAACTTCCGTACTGGTGATATCGGAATGCGCATTTTCTGCCTTTTTAACGAACCAGCTCACAAGTTATCACCCAAAAGTTGTTACTAACCAGAGTGCTATCGACATGTAGCTTTTTGACAACCACATGATCCGCAACTGCAAAATCTGTTATGTGCAAAGAAGAATCCTTGGACACCAAAGTCCCCGATGAACTTTCCTTTTAGCGATACTGAAAGAATACCTTTTACCTGCATTAACGTGCTTTTTGGTATGCCGAGCCTGTACCTCACGATTTTGAGTGGCGAGAGGAGTACAGCATGCATAATCAAAAAAAATGTAGCTCGATGTGTCTACAGCTCTGTAGTTATTCCTACTTATGCACTTAACACTGTTGCGATGTGTTTCAATCTATTAATTCCTCCAGACACAAGTTTGCACATATTTTACATTCCACTTTATCCAGTTTGTTTGGATCAACCAAAAATCCACACATCACACCCCCAACATCCTTTTGAATTTCATCTACATGTTTAAGTGTATTGTACTATTGGATTGCGTGCGCGTGAGTGATGCCTCCATGTTTAGTTGTTTTGTTTAACTACAATTATAAAAATAACAATAAGTATATGAATATGTAGCAAAAAAGTGTCAAAAATCACAGGTCACGACACATAAATTTTTCACTGTCAAAACTTAAAACCCATATCATCAAAACTTACAATTCACTTCAGCTTTCAAGTTTCAACAACACACATATCATCGAAAGATAAAAGCATAAACAATCTAAGTTTTAAGCAAAATTTCATGCATAGTTATAATTTTATAACAAATGAAACCAACAAATCAACAACCCATTGATTTCTTTATTCATCTCATAGAGATGCGCGCGATCTGGATTGCGCGCGCAGCGACTTACTCTAAGTGAAAAAACTCTCTCACCTCTCTCTCATTTGTTGCAAGTGTGTGAATGATTAAATGGTATGCCAATTCTGTTTATTTCAATCGTGTGTGTGATGTGAATGATGGAGAGGAATGGATAGCGGCTACACTAGAATAGAAAAGCCCTAATTTTAATTTTAAGGAGAGTTGACTATGTTGACCGATTAGAGTGGTTAGGCGGATTTAGCCACTCTATCTCTGAGAAGAGAGCGCGATACGCGAGCGGGAGCGCGTGAGCAGACGCGATATTTTTAGCGCGCTGCGAGCTTTTACCTAACCGATTAAAATAGCCGGTTTAAAGAAAAAATCCGGGCCGCTTTAGTGACCGTGTCAGCGCCTAGGCGCCGATTAATCGGGCGCCTAGACCGATTTTTACAACACTGGTTTCACGGGATTTTACAAGTCAAAGAAATAACCGTATAATTTAGAAATTAAGAATTTTGGGTTTTACTTGTTCGGTTACCAAAAAAAACTTCTAGTTCGGTCCACCTTGTTTGGTTACCAAAGAAACGTCTGGATCGGTTCACCTTGTTCGGTTAACAAAGAAGAATCTAGTTCGGTTGTCAAAAGAGAATTGGTTCGGTTCCTCTTGTTCGGTGCATACTAGTTCGGTTCCCAATCAAGAACTAGTTTGGTCCTTCTCGTTCGGTTACCAAAGAAACCACTAGTTCGGTCCTGCTCGTTCGGTTACCAAATGGAAAACTAGTTCGGTCCTTCTCGTTCGGAGGGTACTCATCTTTGGTACAAAAGAAACCACTAGTAACGGACTGCTCGTGGTGATTACCTTCTCGGTATCCGCGGTTACCAAAGAAATATAGTTCGGTTCGCCAAATAAACAACTATTTGGTCCTTCTAGGTCGGTTCCATCGTGAGTACAACTCGGTTCGGTTCTAGTTACATTAACTCGTTCGTTCAATCTTGAAACCACTATTCACTTAGGTTCGTTCGTTCTTCTTCAGGAGATCAACTCATTCGATGCAAAGTTGAGATGAGTTAATGCTAGATTCGGTTCTCTTCGATCGGTTAACTCCATTCGGAGACCTTTTTCGTATTGTAACTCGTTCGGTTCCACCATGACACGATACTCAAATTTCAAAACTAAAAAAAAACAACATTTCTTGAATGTTTTTAGCAAAATTCTTGTTACAACTAGTGTTCTAACCTCATATAGAACAATAAAAATGAAAACTTCAAGGTTTTTACGCCAAAAAAATTTGAATCAAAAATTTTGTTCTTTATAAAGATTTTGAACACAAATCACAAGACAAACACAAAAATTAAACACACCACTCCATGGTTGGTAAAGACTTCTCAAATCCATTGATGGTTGATAGTTTACCAAAAACTATATGGTAATTAACTCACCATGTTTTTAAAATAAAGATTTAGCTACTCCAGAGCAAACGGCTACTAGTAAAGAGTATTCAAATCCGTTGATAGCTGATGATTTGCTAAAAATCATATGGTAATTCAACTTACCATGTTTCACGTACTAAGAGTTGAAATGGTTATCAATGTACCATGGTTTATGAACCAAACATTGGCTACTCCAGGGTTAATGGCTAACTGGTAAAGAGACATCAAATCCATTTAAATTTTCAATGATTCACGTCTCTCAATAGTTAACACACCTGGATGTGATGAGAATAGACTGAAACTTTATGATCTAATGTACATATAGTCAATGTTGCTGTTTCTATGTTGCTGAAGAGATAGTACATGTAGCTGTGAAGTGTTGGTCATGATATTTACAAGGTTAGATGCTGCAAATATCAAGAAGTGATGCTTTAAAGAGTTGCTGATAGAAATCAAGAAAGTGCTCATACAAGACAGTCATCATGTTGCAGTTCAAGAATAATTCCAAAGATAATGCTCACAACATCCTCAGGAAGCTCATAATGAAGATATTCAAAGAAACTTGAAGTTCACAAGTGAAGATCAAGTTAGGGGAGGATTGTTAGGAATTATTGTAAACAGACTTAAGTCTGGTAGTTATAGAGTTAAGTCTGGTAGACATAGTTAAGTCTGCCAGTACTAAGTTAAGTCTGGCAGTACTATAGTTAGTACTGGCCTTGTCTAGTTAAGTCTGTTTATGTAACAGAATAGTTATAATAGTTATCTTAGAGATATCTTAGGAAAGGATATGCATTATCCTTTTACGCGTTTGTAAAGCCCATTAGGGTTTCCTTGGTGTATAAAAGGAACCCTACGACATAGTGTTTGATATAGAACCCTAATAGAAATCAATAGAAAATAGCAAAGTTTTACATTGTGTTCTTCTTAGTACTTGTGTTAAGATTCCGCATTAGCACATAGTATTCATAGTTATTGTCTCTCATATAGTTGATTTGGATTTATTCAAGTTAGCTATTGTTTTACAAAAGGCTAAACAGATCCAAGACTTTAGACCAACAGACTTAATAGTGCACTTTTAGTTTTAGTAATCAGAGGCTAGAGTAGACTGCTACCTTTTCAATACCAAATCACTCGGAGTGAGAAAGTCAATAGAAATGAGTGTAATCTCTATGAGAAATGAAACAAGAGTATTTTAAGAGACCTTAAGTGGCTGGGGAGGGTTGTGCATTGCATCACTAGGTCTATGATGACTATCTTCAATACCAGACAATAGCTTAGGTGTTTCTGATAGCATATGTATTGACCTGGTTTCTGTCTAAGTGTAAGGAGGGCTTCTTTCTTTTCACCCTTTATCTTAACTTTTCTTTTTCATTCTTCAACCCCTTTAATGCTTACCAAGACTTCATCACTAACACCTTGTTAGGTTTGTTCCAGTGTTAGCTCTGTCTTAGTCTGCATTTTTCCCTTTTCTGACTTTTTTCTCCTTTTTATCATACCTATGGACTTCTATTCTAACTAATGGAATGTCCCTGGGTAGATCCCTCTAGTTTTGGCTGGATCATAGGAACGAACACCTATACCAAACCACCTTATAACTCTAATTAATTAAATACATGGTTAATCTTTTGGTATTGTTCACAGCCTTAAAACCATTTGAAAACCATCAATTAATATACTTTGATACAAATCAAAATATTTAGTACCTTGATGGTTTTACTTTTCAGAAATGCTCCCCCTGCATATATGCTTCGATAAGCGAAAATGTTTAACACATACAAGGAAGGAGTTCACACATGAGTCTTTAAGATTACATTATTCAAATTATATATATTTTAATCATATTTTCTCCCCTTATCAAAAATGTCAAATCTCTTGATATTTTGGATATCAATTGATTCAAATATATGTATGAAAACTATTTGGGGAGAAAAATGTTCAAATTATATATTATGAGCCTTATTAGGAACATTTTAATGCTGCACAGTTCTAACAGATGTGAGTGTCCTGTCACTAAACTTGTAAAGTTCATCCGAGCACATCAACTTGTTTCTGTTGTACTTGTCTAGA